>PVJO010006789.1:48583-86452 GCA_004026905.1 Hystrix cristata
AAAAAACCTTGAAAAAGTAGTAAAAGTTTAAAAAACGAATTAAATATTAGTGTCTAGTAAATCAAAGAACCGATTTTAAAACAAAAACAATCCTATATTAAATACAGTGGTAGAGATGAGTAAAGGGAAATTTCACCAAAATAAGGGACAAGGAGGCCTCTTTAAGTAATACTTTGCCAAAAGTTGTTTTAAGAATTCCTTGCAATGTACTTATTGACTCCCTTCAGAATATTTTGAGTGTGTGAGATAATATATGCTCATGATACTGGATTTCTAATATTTTTAGAATAAAAATGTATTGACTTTGCTTATATAATAGCTTTTTTCTTTTCTCTTTAACTGATTAGCAGTATGGCCTTATTTGTGTTTACAAGCAGCATGAAGAAAGGTAAGAATCCAGAAGCCAGAATAAAGAAAGAAGATTTGGATGGAAAAGTCAAACGAAAATCCAAAGGAAGTGAGAACAAAGAATACATAGTTTACTTTAGCAATGTGATGAAAAAGAGGGAAAAGGGTTCTACAGCGTGACAAATTGCAGAGACAGGTCCAAAGGAGCTAATTGGATCATTTTACGCAGAAGCTGATGGGCAACTTTAATAAATTTAAAGCACTAGAGTCATTTGGCATATTAGCTGTGTATAGTAAATGAAATTGCCAGTTTTTCTTCCATAGCTTCAAGAAACTTGGGAGAAGATTAGGCAAATTATCCTACATACCAAGCGGGTTGTTAATTTTTGTATCCGTACAAAATGCACTTTATGATATTCAGACCACAGATTCCTCCTCTGTGTGATCATATTGGCATTAGTAGGGAGAAAGTGCACATAAGAATGTGACAGGAGGTAAGCTGGCCAAGAAACTTTGCCTTTGTGTCTTTGTTCTCCGGATGGGCTAGAGTGATATACTAACTGGTCTCCTCAGCTCATTTTGTAGTTGCGTTTTACAGACCTTAGCTCTTTCCTCCCTTTTCCACTACAAAGGGAACATATGGCGCCACAGTCTCACACACAAAAAAGAAACCATGGTAGTAAATTATCTTAAATACACCTGAACTTAAGATATCCAGAGTCAAACTTTCCCTACATGTTTTTTTTTCACATAATTCTAGATTTATTTTGCCTTCTAAATGTTTATTTTGGCTGTGGTTGAAATTTAATTTGTTCTTCAAAGAAACATAACAATGGAAGTACAAAGAGGAAGCTTTTGTCTGCTCACTGGGAGTTCTGAAAAGAAATAATTATAAAATGATAAGCTTCCTAATGAAAATGTCACTTGGCAAGGTTGAGGTTGACAGACCTTTGTGAAGTGATAAAGTCACATTATAGTCATAAGCATAAATATAAGCAGGTGATGTAATTTTAAATCTACCGATAATTTATTGCATAAATGTTTCATAAGTTTAGAATAAAATCCTTTCTAAGAATAAATGTTCATTTGAAATTCCAGAAAAACAAATATCTTTTGAAAAATAGTACTCAGAGATAGCATTACAAAAATAGAATTAATGGAAGATTGATGAAATAATACAAACTGAGAAAGCTGATACACAGAACATTGAATCAGAGACTAATGCGGGAATTATTTGGGGTATTTTCACTTTTGCAGTCATATCGTGAGATCTTTACTAACCAGTTTGGTCCAGTTTCATCTATTGCTCTGTGATTTCACATGACTTGAAAAAACACACAGACACAGACACACACTAATACACACACCACGGAATCGCCACTACCACAACCACCAACAAGCGACAGCAAGGTTAGTGTTTAGAAAAGTCAAATGTCCGTTCTGTAGTTAAACAGGCTGAGTAAAGATTAGGAGCCAACTTTTGCCAAAGAATATGGCCTGAGAGTCAAGTCTTGTAGCCTCTCTGTGACTTTTAAGTATAATGAAGTTAAGGAGGGTTCAGGAGAACAGCTAATTTGTCATAATATTTCTAACCTGCATATCTGAGGTCTTACCCTTAAAATAATGGTTGGCGCATTCACCTACAGGTGCACACACAGGCATCTAAACCTAGGTGTGTGTCTTAGAAATTACACGTCACTTCCTTGCATGTATGTACCACTACCATAATTCCACGGAAAGAGTTCTGTATAGCTTGACAAAGTGCTTGTGTGACATGGAAACAGCAGGAGAAATTGTTCTATTAGCTAATCTTGTCATATCTTTAAAGTTATTGTGTAATATTTTTGCACTCAGTGACTGACATGGGGATGTTTCTACCAGTCTTGTTAGCTGATAGTTTTTTCTGTTGTCATTGTTAATGCCACAGAGGGACTCATATTTCCCTATCTCTGCTCTCTCTTTCAGATGTGTACATGGCATTTGACCAATCAGGACAAATACTTAAATCAAACTACCCAAATGTATCTGTGGCATTCAGCACTAATTGGATGTTTTCTGTAGTCAATATTTCTTGAAATTAATTGTAGGGTATGAAAAACATTCAGAAGAAATTCTATGGATGTTGGGAGGGCAAACTTCTTAATGTGACTCCAAAGGAACTAATGAAAGTAGTATGAACAGTGTGCTACCCTGCAGTTCCACTGAATTCTCTCAAACTTGGAACTTAAACACCAGAGTTTTCAACTCTCAAACACATTGATGTGTTTAGGAACCACATGCTATTATTTTAAGAAGGAATATAGTTCTGTAATTTAACCCTATGAACACGTAACTGTATTTTCGTGTTATATTATACAATTTCGACAAATCTCTGTCATAGAATATAGAATTCAGTGAGAATAGAGGGATATGAGTGAGAACAAATTATTATTAAATAGTGCACAGATATATAATCTCAGCATTGACTCTAGATTGTATCCAAAATCGGTTGTTCAGACTAGCTTTTATAACAGAATTTCCGTGGAATCAACACTCATAGTACATTCAGTTCAATCTTAGTAGGTTTTTTGTTGTGTAATCATTTTTGTCTTATAGATTTACATGAATGAACTTTAGTAATATCATGTTGTGCCTTTATTATTTTTTAAAAGTTTTTCTGTTTTAGCTAGTATAACACCTTAGATACTGAGAAATGAACAGGGCCTAAGTTGTCATCTCAGAGTACTTCCTCATTTTGTTCATAGAGAAGTCGATGTAAGCATACTCAAAGTGCTTTCTTCATCCTTCCAGCCAGGTCAAAAGCAGACCTAGAGCCTAGTTTTCTGTTTTCTAATTAAAATCTCTTTACCCTGGTAGTATAGTCCAGATATTGGACAGTTTCTTCCATGAAGGGCAAGAGTGAAGATACAGAATTTGGACCGTTGTTGGACAAGAGCAGCTGTAGAGTCCATAAACTAATGGGTGTGGCTGTATTTCAACACAGCCTTAGGATGAAAATAAATAGCTGTTTTAATTTGGTCTATGAGACTTACTTTGTCAATATCTAGTAGCTTTCTTGTTTGTCAAAGCACACTCTCTAGAATTAACTAAATGATAAAATGCTGGATAATGCACAGTTCCTTTATTTCTTTTCTACAGAAATTTAAACTTATATGGAAAATAAGTAATACTTTGACAACAGGGGTCTACGTTGTCCAATCAATTAAGTCAGTACTTCTCAAAGAGTCACTTAATTCCATTTTATGGTTACTGATTCAAAAAACGAAGACAAATAAACAATAGGAAGAAGTTCATCTATTTAGCCAGATACACTTTAAGACATGGTTCTCACTGAAAATTTCCTGCTTGTTGTTGGTTACAGAGTCAGATGTAATAACAGGCATATGTCTTCTGCAGTCTGTATTGTTTTGTCTCTATTGATAAAGTATGTTTCAAATATTTAGTCCTCTAATCTATTGCATGTTAAGTAAAAAGGTTATAATGAAAGAGATTTAACAATTCTGCCTTGCAGGACTATGAGCATACGGTAGTAACTCTAGGTATTTTTGAACTGTAGGCTACATGTGACAATCAGCACTTTCATCTTTACACCAAATGATTATTAAAAGCATTTAAAAATATACAGTGTTTATCATCCGTCCAAATTTCCTTTGGGAGGTCATTCCTTGTCTACCCTTATCTCCTGAAGTATGGGTATAGTTGTGGGTATATCTTAATTGGCTTAAACCAATGTGTGACAAGTATTTTCCTAGCTGTAGACACTGGTTTAGAGGTGTGTGAGTTCTAAATCAGAGAGATTAAGATACAATAAAAATTTATCTTGAAAAGTCTAGGAGAGAAGTGATGTCTTTCTTCCTGAAAGAATACAGGAGATAGAATTACTGTTATCATTTTCCTTCTACGTTATGCAGGAGTAGTGAAGGCTTTGTTGCCCAACTTTGGTCCAGGAAATAGGGAGTGTATTGCATATAGAGACTTTCAAAGCAACATAAAAACCAAGGAAAAGAGTGCTTTCTAGGGTACCAATTAACAGGCAATCTCAAAGTCAATGGATATCTTTCTGTGGCAAATACTACTTCCACAGAGAGCCTGAGACTTCCAGACAAAATCTGAGTGTAAAAATAATCTTGACTTGATAGTATCACACGACTCTGATTCTGTCTAAATTACCAAAACCGAGCTTCGGCTTAAATGTTGTATTGCATAAGAATGAAAATTTCCTTTCTGTTTAAGCTAATCTAGGTCCCATTTGCTAACATTTATGTCCAGAAGTCTTGTGTTGCTGTTTTATTTTAAAACAAAAGTTTAAGGTGTTACATTTATCAATACATTATACATTTTAATAATTTTCAACCACTCATTACTCCATTTGATAATATTTATACATGGCAGTTCCTGGTAACATACCATTGGAGATATATAACCAGAAAGAAATTTTTCATTAGCAACACCTCACTCAACAATTGCTTGGCACACTAATGTTCTATTTACGTATTCACTTGTTTCTTGGTTTGTTTGTTATGGTACTGGGGGTTGTAGTCAGGCTTTTCACACAGGTTTACATCTAAATCCATTTTTAATTTTTTTTTTAAATTTTGAAATAAATTCTTGTTAAGCTGTCCAGGTGGTACTTGAATTTGCAGTCCTCTTGCTTCAGCCTCCCAAAGCGCTGTGAATTACACTTGAATTACAGACTCGTACCACCACATCTTGCTACACTGATGTTTTTGTATATTGAGGTTCCTTGGGTATTAAAATAATAAATAAACATAGATATTTTTGATCAGTTTTATTTTATTAAAAAGCAAAGCGTGTCAAAACAAACAAGGACAAATGTAACTGAGAATATTCTTCCTAAATGTGTGTATATGTTCTGTAAGTATATATACACATACATTTATATATGAACACACACATACTAAATACATACATGCCTTTATATATACACACACACACACACATGCACACATGTATCTGACTAATCTTGACTTTTGATCAGAGTCCTAAGATTATTATGAAGTTCGTTCTGGGTTGAACACCATTAATATTATCTTTTAAATACAATTACGTTAAGCACTGGTTTTATCTAGCCAAAATGTAAAAAAAAAAAATGTGTTTCATTTTGATTTTTGGCCTGAAATTGTGGGATGTTATTAGAAAATGTCTTTGTAATAATTCTCTAAATCATAATCTTTACACGAGTTCTTACATGTACTCTCACTACCCGAGGAGAGTGAAAGACGTTCTGCTCTCTTATCCGCATTTTAGTACAGTCCGTGAGTGTTATCTTCATCCTGAGGAAACTTGGTTTCAACTTTCTCTTTGAATCCCGCCTGATACATGACTATCAGCATATGCCCTTTGGCCCACGCCTCAACTTTTCTTGAAATTTATACATCAAAAATTGATAACCTTTTCAAAGCATACGGAATTAACTTTCTGATTGTGTGATTTTATTGCTATAGTGGTAAGACCAAGTCATTAGCACAGCATCTTTACAGAAAAATTTTAGATATTTTACTGAAGAATACAGAGAGGATAAAAGAGAGATTGGTGACCTAAACTAAACTAGAAAGTGATTATCCACGTATTTAACGTTTTAAATAAACAAAGCGATTACAGATATTTCCTAAGATATCTTTTTCTTTTTTTTTTAATGAAAATCATATTTACTTGAGTTCCAGGATGCAAATTTATTTTACATTCATTTTAGAAGAACATGATTTACATTAGGAAATACACTTTGAAGACTTTCACAACAGGGCAATCGTAGAAAGCCTTGCTAACTCATGGCACTCTAGGCATATACATCACTAAAGCCAGGCCTTCCCAGGGGCCCAGGGACTTCAAGTCCCTCCTCCTGACACACACATGCCATTTCTATAATTGAACAGAAAGTACTTTTTGGATTGGCTAATCAAGATATTAAGAAAGTATACTCTTATTTAGAACCATAACAGCAAAACTAATGTGGTGCTCCCTGTGTGTCAACTGCTATTAGAAGCACATACTTAATTAAAGAGCTTATTGGAAGGAAGATATTATTTATCATCATTATTCTCTTTAAAAAGATGATCTATAGCTAGTAAGTAGAAGAGTTAGCATTTAAACTAAGACCATATAACTCAGAAGCTAACATTCATAAAAAAGTGTCTGTTGACTTTAGTAAACATTTAAAACTTATACATCTATATTACTGCATTGAAAAAAAAATCTGTAACAGTTCTTATTCCAGGTAACATTTTATAAGTACAGTCCATCCCATCACATAGAATACAACTGTAAAAGTTATGCACAGGTTTGAACAGCTATTTGATTATTCCAATAAAGATACAGTACCAGATAGAGTGGGGGGATTGCTATTGTTTGGTTGTGGTTTTAAGTGTGACCTCAAAGGTTCCTGTGCTGGAAACTTGATCTCCAGTGTGGCAGTGTTGAGGAGTGCTGAAACCTTTCAAAGATGAGGGCTAGCCCAGGATTATTAGATCATGGGGACATGACACTCAGAAAGGATTAATGTTGACCCCATGGAGTGGCTAACTGTTGCAAGAGAAGGTTATTATAAAGTGACCACTGCATGTCCTTGGTCTCTTCCTCAGGCAGCCAGCTTTCCGACATTGCTAAACCATGTTGTGATGTAACCAAGGGAGTCCTCACAACAAGGCAAGAAAATGGGCTACCCAATCTGAGGCTTTCAGCCTCCAAAATTGTGAACTACAAAATCTGTTTTCTTTCTGAAGTAACTAGCATCTCGTATTTACTTACTTATTTTTATTTCTTTAATTTTCAGTTTTTGTTAGTACATGTTGACAATACAGAATGATTGCATTTAACATGGAAAGTTGGTATGTGTACATAACGCACCTCCCCTTCCCTCACTTCCTCTCCCCTACCCTCTGTCTCTTGGTCCCACCTTGATAGATCCTGCAAAATATTCATCTCATTATTATCTATTATCCATTATTTTGCTCTTTAATTTATTTGTAATTTATTTGTATGGTTTCTCATATAAGAAAACATATGACACTTAAGCTTGTGCATCTGATTTACTTCACTTAATATTATGGTCTGTCTCATTTAATATTACAGTCTCAAGGTGCATCCATTTTCCAACAAATGTCCCAAATTTATCCTCATTTATCCCCAAATGTCTACTCATTTTAGTTACTCATTTTTTAGTTACTCATTTTAGTTACTCATTTTTTGATTGGGGTCTTTTATTTTTGCAGTGGGAGGGGTAATTTTTGACTTGTTTATTCTAGTTGTTAGTCCTCTATCCATCGTGTAGCTGGCAAAAAACTATTTTCCCATTCTGCAAGTTGTCTTTTCACTCTGTTGGTTGTTTCCTTTGCTGCATAAAAGCTTTATAGTTTGATATGATTCCATTTCTTAATCCTTGATGTTATTTCTTGAGCAACTGAGGTTCTGTTCAGAAAGTCCTTGCCTATGGCTATGTATTTAAGAGTTTGACCTATTTTATCTTCCAGCAGATTCAGTGTTTCTGTTTTAACATTTAGATCTTTGATCCAATTTGATTTTAGTTTAATGCCTTGTAAGAGACATGGGTCTAGATTCAGTCTTCTGCATGTGGATAGCCAGTTTTCCCAGCATTGTTTGCTAAGAGGCTATCTTTCCTCTGGTGTATGTTTGTGGCCCCTTTATCAAAGACCAGAGAGATGATTATTCCTGAAGTTGTTTCTGCATCTTTGACATTTTCTATTCTATTCCATGGGCCCGTATGTCTTTTTTTATTATTTTGCCAGCTTTTATTATCATGCTGGCTTTTTTTTTTTTTAAACTGAAGCTTTGTAATATAACTTGCAGTCCAAGATTGTTATGCTTTTTGGCTTTGCTCTCGTTGCCCGGGACTGCTTTTGCTATTCTTGGTCTCTTTATGTACCATATGAATTTTAGGCTTATTTTCTCTAGTTCTGTGAACAATGCTATTGGTAATTTGATACGTTTGCATTAAATCTATATGTCAGTTTGGAAATGGGTCATTTGTGACAAGATTCACTATGACTCTCCAGGAACAGCTGTTGTCTTTGAATTTTCTGTTGTCCTCTTCCATTCCCCTTTTCAGAGTACTATAGTTTTCATTGTAGAAGATTTTCACTTCCTTGGTTGGGTTAATTCACAGGTATTTCATTTTTTTCTTGATGCTATTTAGAATGTTATTGCTTCTCTAATTTTATTCTGAGTGTGTTGCTTAGTGGTGTACAAAAATGCTATTGATTTTTGTGTTGTTTTTGTGTCCTGTTACACTGCTGAATTTGGTGGTTAATTCTAGGAGTCTTTTGATGTAATTTTTGGGGATCTTCTATGCAGAGGATCATGTAGTCAGCAAATAAATGGCAATTTGACTTCTTTTTGTTCACATATCCCTTTTATTTTTTCTCTTGCCTGATTGTTCTGGCTAATATTTTGAGTATTACACATTGAAGACACTGAAAAGAATTTGTTTCTTTTCATCAGTGCTGATAAAATTCACTCTTCATTGTTAAGAATGGATGCACAGAATGGCGTTCTCTAAATTACATATGTGAAAGTAAGCCATGTAGGTAATGTATTGTTACATTTGTTTTAAAATAAGCCTTAGGCATTCTCCCACACTTTCCTCACCACTATCTCCATCTGTAATAATAAAACATATCTTCTGATTACAGTCATTTCTGTTATCTCAAGTCTGAATCTAATTTATTTGCTATTCAACCTTACTTTTCCTGTTACGAGATTTGTTTCTTCTGTAATATAATCCAAGGTTTTGATTTAAAAGGTAGAAAACTTTTTTTTCCAAAGAGGTGATATTTTAAACTGAAAGAACAAATAACTTCAAAGTATGTTGAGAGTATTTCACAACAAAAACATCAAACAGATTTTAATTTGAATCCAATAGTTCTTATTGAAATATGTTTTGTAGTAATTGAGCCCTATGGATCATGCAACAAGATATACTGTACCAAGAAGGAATCTCAAACATACTTTCCTAATAATAATTTTTGAAATACTTACTTGCAGACAGCACAAAATTTTTAAGTAAGCGTGTGTATTTCTAAACCTGCATTGTATTTCTGAAGCTATGAAGTATGATATTCCTTCTATGACACCATCATTAAAATTTAAAAAGCAAATTTAGAAACCACAAAACCATCAGTTGATTTTCTTAGAGACTCGATCTTGGGATAACCATCGTTTCCTGGTTTACTCATTAGCAAAAACATAAGTTTAATTTGTTTTAAACACATACATGCTAATACCACATACATGGTAATAAATCATGCAGTTTCTCCACTTACATTTTACCCAGAGGGCAATTTCTCAACTTCTACTTTTCCACAATAGTTATATTGCTATTCCTTATCCTTTTCAAGTACTACACAATTGCAGGCTTCTATCCTCTGGTGAAATAATTATAGTATGGAGCAGATAGAGTACATGCTGAAATCTGAGCAGTGATGTCTGTATTAGCAGAAACTTTATTTTTGTCTTTTAAATAAGATTGATTAAGTTGATTCTAAGAAGTTAAATTAGGTATCATTAAAAGTCTTTAAAAACACAAGTCAATGTCCTGATTCAGACACTCCAAAATTAAATAGCCATGGCATCATGTTATTGTTTAATCCTCATGAGAAAGATTAATTTTATTCCTAGAATTATACTGGGCAGTCAAGTAGGTAATACATTCATTTTGTATTTTAAAAAACAAGGAATTTGACTCATTTTTCCTCTATATTTTTGAGTACAATAATCAGATTGAAAGCAGTATCAAAAAGCTTGTAGAAAAAAATAGAATTTTGTTTTTCACAAAACTTTTCAACCCTTCAGAACTTTTCCATGCTTTTTTTAAATGTCTTTGTCATCATGGTTCTTAGGCACTCAGAAAGTGCTTTTTTGACATTAATGCTGTACTGCACTTTTTTATCCTAATACATTGTTAAGTCGCATTAGGGAATCAAATCTAAAATATTAGCAAGAAAGCATTTTTTCTTCATTCTAAATTACCAAGTAATCTACCCTCACAGTGTCCCCTAGAGAGAGTTGGGTTGAACTTTTACCTTAAAAAATTGTTCTCAACCTTCAGTATACTCACTTAAAATAACTCTGAATTAGGAAAATAGCCAAAGGCACAAGAAAGTACTTTACAGACTTAGAGAATTAATCTTATTTAGCCAAAAAAAAAAAAAAAGACAAATGAACAAAAATAAACTAGACTGTACACCCATATGAGCTACGCTTTTATGAACATTTTCCCTTTTGTGTTACTTACATTTGAAAAACACCAAACAGCTCATACTCACCATTTTCTTTCTTTTCTCTTTTCTCTTTTTTCTTCTGATTTATTTGGTTCAAAGTGATACATTCTTCTCTATTACTATTCACTTTTCTCCATTTGACTTCAACTATTTCCCTAGGCTGTTCTTATTCCATACCGTTTGAGACCAGGTAGTCCCTTTCTATTCTTAAATTTACTATAAATCCTTTTGTTAGAGAGTTTTCTGTTAAAATGATGTTGAGATAGAACTACTCAAAATCCCTATAGAATGCAAGTCTATTTATGCCCTCCTTGCAAACTTGTGCTTTTTAATCTGGGTATATTTTCTAGACTTGGGAATTTAATATTTATACAGCAAGATAACAAACCACAAGAAAACAATTTAAAATTCCTGAATAATGTCATCAAACATGATCTTTCCTAAGGTCAAAAATACATACACCTCCACAGTGCAGTAAAATGTTCAACTTCATTCAACCAGTTGGTAGTTGGAAAGAGACTTTTCAGAACAAGACACTGCTCTCGTTTTAGGTCTTAAATCACCGATCACATTTGGAAATCTAAGGGAAACACAGACGTTGAAAAACCAAAAATAGGTATTATTCTTCCCTGTTAAAAAAAAAAAAAAAGCTACATTACAACAGAATACCATCAAGTAATCTAAGCAGAAAGAGCTAGAAAATAATAAAACATGTCACGAAAGAGATAAGCTAGAATTCAACTAATTTAACAAACCACACATGTAAGCATCTGTGGAAATGTAGATATCTTCATAATTCTATATCTAAAGCAATACCCCATATTCACAGTTCACCTTCTGCGTTTCAGTTACTTTTGCCAATGTAGTCAGAAAATATTGCATAGATAATCCCACAAATAAACAATTCCTAAATGTGAGGCTGCTCACCCTTCAGTGCACTACGATGAAATCTTGAGCCCGCCTGCTCCATCTCCCCAGAATGTGAATCACTCCTTTGCCCAGTGTATTCACACTGTCTATATCTCCTGCCCATTACTTAGCAGCATTTTTTTTTTTGTATCAACCTGACTTTTGTTGTACTATAGTACTTGTATTTAAAAACCTCACGTTTTGGCCTAATGCTATGCCACAATACACACATCACTCACTTCATTTCATCGTTGTATCCTCTCACATCATCATAAAAAAGATGAGCACAGTAAATAGTAAAATGTTGTGTGACAACATTCATATAATTTTAATTATAATGTGCTTTTAATTGTCCAGTTTTATTTTTAATATTTGACCTACTATGATAATTTATAAGTGAAATTTTACCCTAGGTATGTGTGTATAGGAAAAAAGTATACATAAAGTTCAGTTTTATCCTTGGTTTTGGCATTCACTAGAGATTTTGGAACACATCTCCCAGGGATAAAAGAGGGCTATTGTAGATAGATAGATAAGACAGACAGACAGATAGATAGATAGATGAGAACATACTCAGATACATAATCACCCAAGACCCACTTGAGATTAAGAAATCATATTAGTTATGTTAATGAAAACTTTATATAAAGAATTGTTAACTAGCTGTAAAGTTGCTAATCACATTAATGAAAAATTCAAAAAAGGCAAGATGAAGGTATGGTAGTGGCAACAAGAGGATGTAGATATTATTTTAAGCCTAGAGCAATGAAGACCCAAAGAAGATGTTAGGTGTAAAAGGCATTAGGAATTTGGGGTAGATCACAGAACTGCCCACTGTCCACTGAGAAGGAGAGGTTAGCAGCTTGGACCTGAGTCTCAGACTGGGAGAACGTTCCCTGTTGTCCTAGAAATGGGAACTTCGAAGGGGTTCGCATATGCGTGAAGGGACACTGTGGTGCTGGATTGGAAATGCCCCCACCCTAAAAATGTGCCAAGTACCCTGAGCTGTGGATAGGGGAATACACTGCCAGAGACCATGGTTAAAGTAAATAAGTGTTGCTAGGGTCCTGCTCAGAGGAGCAGAAAGTAGAAGAGAAGCCACTCAGAAGCCCACCTCAGACTGAAATCTCATCTCCATGTCCAGCATTTCATTTTTCCCTTTTAAGTGTATCTCATCTAGATCCAGCCAGCAAAGAGAAACATGGTTTGTTGATGCCGAGGATCACACGGTGAAATGGAGACAGGAGAAAATAACTTAATGATTAGTGCATAAATACTGCTCAATTCAGTCTTAGAGCTGAAAGGATATAACTATTAAAGTTAAGGTGACTGACTACAGAGAGCTGTTATTTGAGTGATAATTAGGGAGAAACAAATCATCAAAGGTAGCACCAACTGTGTAGAAAAACCACATCTTTTTTAGCCATTCATTGTTGGGCATTTAGGTTGTTTCCAAGACTTAGCTATTACAAATTGTGCTGCTATGAACATGGTTAAACTAGAGTCATTTGTATGTAAATGGATGTTCCTGGAGAACATACTATTAAGTGAAATAAATCAGACACTTATTAGTACACATCGAATTGTTTCTCTGATATGAGAAACCATAAGTGTAAATAAGGACAAAGGGGTAGAATAGATATTTTGTTTAAAAAAGAAAAAAGAGAGATAGTTCAAAAGAGAGAACTAGATAGGGAAAAGGGGGATAAAGAAGAAGGTTAAAAGAAAAGTAAGATGAAAGGGGAAAAAACGGTAAAGTGTAGCTACTCTTGTTGCAAATAGGGAGGGGTGGGTGAATGGAAGGGAGGGGAGTGGGGAAAACCAAGATGTATCATGTACAGGTACAAAATAACCATGTTGATTATGATCATTATGTATACAATGTACCAATACATGTTCTTGGTAAAAATAATAAAAAAAAATTTAAAAAAAAAGGTAGCACCAAGGTAGTATCAGAGATAAACGCATTAAACAAACGAACGAAACTCAGAAATGATACAAATGCAATAATAGGAAAAAAATGCATGCAGGGAGAGTCCTCCTTGATTTGAAGTAAATAATAAATGTTAAGGCTGAGATGCTGAGGTGGAAATTGCTGGACATTCTAGAAGCTTGGTGTGTAGAGGACCAGTACAATTGTTGCTGACTCAGCCAAGGAGAAGCACTCAGGGAGACGTGGTTAGAGACATAGACAAGCGTCGGGCTCTGTGGGAACATGTTGGGCCTTGAAGGACATGGAAATGAGGTTTTCTTAGAGTCAGAAGATGGAAATCATGGCACACTTTAACAACAGAGCCATCTAGTGAGATTTCCATTTTTATATTTAGAATGAACCAGTGCATCCGTATTTTTCCGGGCTTTCTTTGATCATATATGATGGGCTAGTTTCATATATGGTGCATGGTATCATAGGCACATGTATCAAGGGAAGTCTGGGACACCCTTTGTCACTATTTGAGGGTCTGTCCACACTGACATGTGCTCTGTTCCTCAGAATAATATGTGAGGTTTCTGTATGTCTTGCTGCTTGCCACACTCAGCCGGGTATATTTAAGTGAGGAAACATCAGCATCTTATTTCCATGGAATGTTGTAATATTGTACAGCTTGAATGACATTCTCCAGGGAGTCATCAGTTCATAGACTGATTTTTTTTTTTTTTTTTTTTTTTTTTTTTTTTTTTTTTTTTTTTTTTTTTTACCATGGACAATCCTGAGCCATAAACATCCTGCTCAAAGAAGCACTTCATAGATAAGGGTTCATAGAGATGCCAATAGTGTACTTGCTGGGGTGTTCAGTTCGTTTGGCTTCTTCTCCCATTACTCCTAGGAGCAAGTCACCTTGTTAGAAATAAAAGAGATCATAGACCAATTGCCTTAACATCTTCCTGACTCTAATTAGAAAATAATGTTTTGCAAAGGAAAGAGGGAAGAATAATCTATGCATATATTAGAAGAGAGCATTTATCACTAATAAAAATTAAAGAACAGAATAAACTTTTGAATAGATAATAAAAGATGCCTGGGTACTCCACTGACAAAAATAAAATTTTGTTTCTTATATTGGAAATGCTGCATGTTGCAGTATAGATCAAAATGTTCCCCAAGATCTCGTGTGTTTTAAAGTAGGAACTAGTCGGAAAAGGCAGGTCAGTGAGGGTGTGCACCGGGCGTGCATTGTTTTCCATTCCTCCCTTTTCTCTCTGCTTGCTGGCTACCACGGGATGAGCAACCATGCCTGGCTGAGTCCTTTCGCCATGTTGTTTTTGCCTTGCAACCAGCCAACTTTGGACTGAACTCACAGAATACTATAAGTCGAATAAATCTGTCTTCCTTTTAGGTGCAGGTGTTAGGTATTTTGTTCCAGTAATGGAGAAGTTGAATAATAAAGAAAATCGGTACCAGAAAAGGGATCGTTGCTGTGATTCTACTTTGCCATGTGGTTCAGAAGTCACTGGAACTGGCCTGCATGAGGACTTAGGAAAGGTTTGGGGGTGTGGGCTAGAGAACCCCTAGAATGCTGAAGCAGATCTCGATGGGCAATTCAGGTCAGAAATCAGAAGGCCAGAATGCTAATAAGAATGAAGAAAGTAAAGAGCAGGTTCACGAGGCTTAAAATGAGAACAAGGATTGTATTGGAGACTGAACTAGAGGTCACACGTTTTTCATTCTGGCGAAGAAATTGTATGTATCTTGTTCATGTCCTAAGATTTTGTGTGAGGCTGAATTTAAAGGTGGAAGACTAATTAATCTGGCGGAGGAAATTTTAAGGCAACTCACCATTCAGTCTGTGGCATGATTACTGCTCACTGCTTTTTTTTCAGATCTATAGTGAGATTTAGAAGAAAAGAACAGAACCGAATGATTTAAAACATTTCCAGTTTCATCAGAAAGGGATCACCTGCAAGGTTGGGGACCAGGAGAACACTGTTGCTGAAAAAAATTAGCATTAAAAAGAAGCCAAATACTTTGCATCAGCATGAAAGTTAACTTTAAGGTTCTTCAGGAATGGGGTTGCCCTCAACCTCTACAAGCTAGCATGTAAAAGGGTAAATCTTTTATTTGAGAAGAGAGCTCCTGGGCCCTCTACTCTAGAGGTGTCACCCAGAGAACGAGATTTATTGCAACATGGTCAGCCAGATGGGCACTCAGAACCCACTATAACCATTGTCCAAGGGGTCTAATTACTGCTAAAACTGGTAGAAGCTGCTGGCATCATCCACATGGTACCGGTTTTCAGGAGCACAAAATCCAAGAGTTACATGGTCATGACGCTTCCATCTAGAATTCAAAGGAAGGCCTGGAAGGCTAGGTGGTGTGCCACTAAGAAGGCAGTGGTTGAAGGTATGAGAGTGAAAGCAAAAGTGCGGTGAAGACTCCAGTATTGTGGAGATGCCAGTAAAGTGGAATTTCTGCTGAGGAAAGCCACAGGCAGGGTGTGGAGCCAGCCCAGGAGAGAGGTCCTGTGCATGGCAACTGGCAAGGCCATAGGGTCAGTGTTGCCCAGGCCTTTGGGGACTCGGGTCTACCATAACTCGCCCTGGTACCAGACAGGGCACTACCAGGTTTTATGTTTGCTCTACAGGGTTTCAGTCTTGCTTTGATTGGATTTTTGTCTATTATGCTTTTCCTCTCTTTTGAAATGCAAATGTCTACTCTGTGTCGTTGTATGTATTTAATTTTTGTTTTTGATTTTCACAGGCACTCATAGCTAAGGGTTTGCTTTGAGTCTTAGGAGAAATTTTTGACTTGGACTTTTCAGCAATGGTGAAGCTATTAAGCTTGGTGATTCTTAGACAAAGACTAAATGGATTTTTCGTAACGAGGTATACATGAACCTTTTGATGGCCAGGGACAGAATGTGGTGACTTAAATCTAAAATGTCCCACAAATTTCTCAGGTGATCAGAAGTAGGGCTTAGTCACGAAAGGCAGGTCAGCATGCCTGAGACCTGGAAAGCTATATTCTTGTCTCCAGCTTCTTCATCTGTTCTGTGCTTCCCAGCTACCATCAAGTGAGCACCTGTCCTTAGCCAGGCTGTTCTACCAGGTGTTTTCTCTCTTAGAGCCATCTGACTTTAGACTGAATACCCTGGAAATTGTGAGCCGAATAGACTTTTCCTCCTTTAAATTCCAGATGTCAGGCATTTTATTCCAGTAATGGAAAAGTTGACTGTTAGTGCTGAACTATGAAACGTATTCATTTTCAAAAATATTTTTACTTCTAGAAAATACAAATGCATCTTCTCAAGCAGATAAATTCATAACTTTATGGAAGTGACAAGCTTTGTTAAATACAGAAAAAACCTCCCATGGAACAAAAACTTTTGAAATTAATAATTGGGTGTTTTAGTTTAGAAAAAAAAAAAAAGCTGGAAATTACATATAGTCAGTCACAATTTTAATGAGGTCAATATAACACTCTTATTGAGTAGATAATTTTGTCAGGCTTTTGTTACATTTAAAAAATATCCATATCCAGAGAAAATGTTCATGAGATATATCTTCCTATTTTAAATATTTCAACTATTTGAAATAGAAGAATATTTGGATAGTTGAAGAGAATTGAGAAAAGAATTTTGCAAGTGATCTTATTTTCAAAATAGTTAAAATATTGTTATCCCCATTTTGCAAGTGGATAAACAGAAGCTGAACATACAGATACATCAGTCAGCATAAAATTAGTTAATATAGGAAGGATGGACAGAGTTCAGTTTTATGGTTACTTGTTATAGAAGAAAAGGAAATGAATTTGCCTGTGTCTTATGAATTGGGGACTGGGTCAGGTACAATCTGTTAACTTTAAGCTTTTACTATTATACTTTTTTACAGATTAAAAATCCCTGAACCTAAGAGAAGTTAAATAAAAGATCCGTGATCACATAAATTTCTCCTAGTTTAGATACTGTATTAATCAACTGTCAATTGCTGTGAAAAAATACTTAAGAAAAATAAGTAAAACTTTTATTTTGACTGCCAGTTTGGGACTTTGAAGTTCATGGTCATTTGGTTCTGCTGTTTCTGGGCCTGTGGTGATGATAACAGAGACAGTGCGAGAGAGAGCTGCTCACCTCATAGCAACCTAGAAGTGGAGAGAGCAAGACAGAGAAAGGGAAGCGTCACGGGAAAAACACACACCCAGCAACCAGCTCTCTCCAAATCGGCCCCACCTGCTAGAGTTTCCCCCCACTCCCCAATTCTTCAACACAGGATCCTCTGGGGAGATTCCAGATCCGACTGTAATAGACGCGGACTCATATGTGAAACCAAAGTAATACTCCTCACATTTCAGTCACTACAATTTTTCTGTCCCAATGTATTTTTATGAACCTTATTAGAGTGCAGCACTCTAAAATTTTAATACATAATCCAACAGGAATATGATACAATCCACACATATTAGTTAATAAAGAACTTTAAATTTTCAAGTAGCCATATTTGAAAAGTGAACAAATTGTTGAACTTAATTTAAAACTCTATTTTATATAGATAAAAATAAGTGTAGTATTATCATTTCATATGCCCTGAATATAAAATTATGAGATGTTTTAAATCCTTTTGCCTGTAATCTTCTAAAGCAAGTTTGCATTTGACATTTACAGAAAATTTAAACTCAGACTACCAGATTTTAAGTATTAGAAAAATCAGCCGTCATTAGTGACTACCATTTTGGACAATGCAGTACTAATGCATGCTGGAATTTTTACATTCAATTGATAATTATCGATTTTTTCTTTTTACTATTCTATCAGGCCTTAGTCTTTACCCAGGTATTTGGGGAAAAAATCTCAGGCCAGAGGCCAGATTAGAGAAGTTAAATGCTGCCCCCACTTTACCCTGCAACTTGACTTTTAAATCTCTTGCACTTTCACATTTAACTTGCTTCCACATATTTACAGTCTTCTGTAAGGATGTGATTATGTATCCCCATATCGATCCTATTAAATAAGCAAGTACTTCTGTCTTCATATTCATAGAGCCTTGACAATGGAAAGTATTTAATTAGATCAACTTCAAATAATTTTTCCTCATGCATGAAAGAACTTCAGAAAAGCAAAATAGTATAAAATATAATGTCTCACAATTTAACAAATGAAAATAAACACCAATTCATCTTCTAACTTCAGACTTTAAATGTTTTGTTTCTCCACATACACCATGCTGTTCTCCATCTGTGTGTTGAACAGGCAATAATGACAAAAACTGACCTCTATATATTTATTTTTCTTTAATGAGGAGCATGTGTGACTGTCAATGTTTGTGACCACACATGATTACTGGAGAAAAAGAAAAATAGCATTTCCAACATGCTTTTGTGCTGTTATGCATACTGGTACGACATCTCTGAAGGTTGTGTCCTGAAGGTGTAGTTATGGTCACAAAGGTAGCATCAGGATGTAGACTCTTCTATCACTTTCAAGGCCTGGTGCTCAGGGGTTTCTAGGATTCTCCCGTAGCAGCAGACACATTGTTCCGCGTGTCAGCCAGTGATGCCATTTGCAGCTCAGTTGAACTGAGACAGTGTTAAAGTCCTTGTTTTGACTGAACTACCCCATTTGCCAATTAAATACACCTGCCCAATATTCCACAAGCCAAGGCAACTCCATTTCTATCATTACCTCAGCAAAACCTCAAATAACTTCTTGTGATAGATAGACTGGAATTCTAAGCTCTGACCATGAACTCTAAGCCCTAAAATTGTTCTGGTTTCTAAGTAATTCATAACTTATTTCCTTCTGTTTTTAATTACCACCCTCTTTTCTAACCACACGTTGGTCTTCTTGCTTCTTGCTCAAGCAGCACTTTCTGTCTTCTATGGCTTTACACTAACTTTTCCGTGTCTTTTGCTGGCCATTAGCATGCTCATACCTTCATTTCTTTTAGGTCTCCAATCAAATACTCTATAAAAAGATAGTTCCTTTCTATTCATCATACCAAAATTTGGATATTATATTCCTCCTTTCTCCTGCTTTTTTTTATTTAAAGAAAAGACTATAATCACTTTTATTATATACTATATCTGTATTTATTTTATTTTTGCATTTACTGTTCCAGAAACTCTCTAGGATGAAGGCAACATACCTAGTAGTTGCTTCTGTGTGTGTAATTGCTAATGATGTGTCATTATTTTGCAATAATAAAGATAATATTACTCCTATGTACTAAAAGCTTACAATAGAAAAGGCATTTATGTTATCTCACTTATCAGATGTACAATTAATAGTATATACTTCAAAAATGTTGTGAAGCAGATATCATAATTCTTATTTTACAGATGAGGAAACTGAAGCCAGATTAAAACCTTCTGTCTGCACTATTCTAACACAGTATAATGACACATGGAAATATGTTAGCCTCATTCAGAGTCATACAACTATAGAAGACATCTCATAAATGCAACACAGTGGAGAAGATTTTAAGTACGACAGTAAGCATGCAAATAAAATATTTTTTGACTGGCATGTCTTTAATTAGCTAGTAGATAGCGTGATTTAGATGATTCTTCACTTAGTCTAATGACCTGAAACTTTGCCTCTTGAAAATAGGTTATTTGAAATGTCTTTCCCCTTCTTCTTTTTTTTTTTTTTTTTTTGATGGTTCTGGGGATCGAACCCAGGCCCTTGTGCTTACAAGGCAAGCACTCTAATCACTGAGCTAAATCCCCAGCCCTGTCTTTCCCCTTCTTGATTCAAAGAGAGTTCCATTCTGTATTCACATTCTTTCATTTCTCTATTTAAATCTTGATTCTAGAGTTATTTTATCTTTGTCTTTCTTGGGCTGCCATTCCCATCTCATGGTATTGAATGACTTAAATCTTTCTAGTTGATACCTGCATTAATCTTGCCATCTGGATTAGCCATGCCCTTGCTCACGTATTATGTCATTTATTTTTACTCCAGGAACACAGCCCTTGACAGCAGGTATATTTCAAAAATGGCAAGGATGTCAATTATTTATTCCTTTTAAAATTTTTGATATGCTCTCCTGGGGCCCAATTATAGAATATTTTAATGCTTACAAATTTCTTTAGTGACACAGAACTAGTTTGTTTCCTAAGAAACAAATGAAATCATCGTTAAATTCTTTAATCAATTTGTGAATGAATAACTTCTAAAAATTGTTTTATAGGAGTTACCAGCTGCAATATCACTGCAGGTAAATTTCTAAAAATTTTATCTGTGACAGATTCTTTCAATTTATACTAAAATGTATTAGTTAGGTTTTACAGAGTATGTTTAATATGAAAATGTTTATTTCTTTATATGTGTTACATGCACAAATATGAAGTGAATCTGACATATTTATATACTTGCTGCTGTTGTCATCCTTCATCTTATTCTTTTTTACACAAAAATAACAAGTTAGTTTGCCATTTAAGAGAGAGCTTTGATTTTAGATGACTTTCTTTCTCAAAGAAATATGAACTGAAATCTAATAGTAGTCCACAGCAAGGACAATACATTTTTAAAGTGACATTTTAGCATTCGAGCCATTCATATTCTTCAATGTGAATGTAATTTTTATCTAAATGGTTTCAGAGGAGAATGGATTCATTTGACTACAATGCTTCTAAGACCAGTGGGAAGCTCATCATCTTAATATTGAATCTGTAAATCCTTTCCACTAGGGATGATTAACAGCTTTGTCAAATGTTTATTTTACTTTAAGTAGAATATGTAATTTCCTGGTGTAAGGCAGACAGATTTCAGTCGATTTCTCCCTTCATAAGTCACGTTCATAACATGGACTCATATGATCTAGCTTACTTCTATGAGACTTCTATTTTGCATGATAACACGATAATCTAACAAGTTTTTATAGTCTAATGAGCATATATCATTCTGTTCAATGATTCACTTATACTTGATAAAAAAAAATGTCCTCAGCAGTCTGATAAGAAGCAATAACAATGAATTACTTCCAGATGGCACTTTCGCTATACTACACGTGTGGTCTAAACTATCCCTGGTATAAAAATTTCTATGAGAGCAACCATGGGCTGGGATATTATGTCCTGTGTTTAAAGTCATAGTTAACTCTACGTAGGATAGCTCCAGTCCGTAGGCACATTGAATTAGTTAGTTCTGCAAGGTCATTTATATAATTCAGTTTGCATATTTACTCCCAAATCAAACAATAAGCAAAAGTAAAGATGGAAGACAATTTATGTACTTAGGCTTATTATCAAAATGTAATTTAGATGACTTCCTTAGAGTAGCAAATCCTTTACAGATCCATAATCAGATGGCATTGTCATAAGTTTTTGAAAAACCGTTGTCTCCTATCTTTCTGTCTTCCTCACAACAAAGCTAGTCACATCCTTTACCTTTTAAAAACTAAACTGAGAATCTCGGTGGTTATGATTTTGACCATAATCTATCCATTTATGGTCACTTTTGTAACTTTCCTTCACCATCTCTTAACAGAATTTCAATTAAAAGAAATCCTCAAATAGTAAGATTCGAAGAAAAATATTTTCTATATTTTTATGATATGGAAGCCAATGTTTAGAGAAGACAAGTATATTCAGAAAGTTGTTTATAAAGCAACTTCATAAGTATGTCCTGGAGTCACTACTTCTAAGCAGTATTTTTCATATAACTTTTGGAAATGTGTAATTCATGTTCAAAACGATGACCCTGAGGTACAATAAAAAATAATGAATTGCAGAAAAAAAGGTTGAATTAAGTTTGGTATGTTAAGGTAGGAGAATAGAAAAACATTTTAGAAATAGTTTTATAATTAAGATTCAATATTTTCTTCCCTTAATCTGCTCAAAAATTATTTAACTAGCATGTAACCCAGAAGCTAAAACTTGTTTATTGATTATTTTTACTTTGTGTCCTATTTCCTAAATTTAGGACAATAAATGTGTGTTCTAATTAAATTACACTCTACATAAAAATGAAGGAAAATAGAAGCCCAAACTAGTCAAAGGTCTCGTTTTGCTTATAACCAAATGATCATATTAAATGAGCGAAACTTGCAAACTTTTTTGCTCACATCCAAAATTCACTTGGTTTCAAAACTTAACATCCTTATAGAAATCTATATAAAACATTGTTTCAGTATTTGGAAATAGCAAATATTTACTGAATCATAATTTTCAAAATATTATTTAATTAGTGACAATTGTATTCCTATTCTTTAAACAAAAATCATGAATAAAAAAGTGCCCTAACAAATCAAGTGCCATGAATTTATTCCACTTTTCAAAGAATATCAATATTTGAAGAGAGCTGTACAAGTTATTTTTTTAATATCTTGGTCAGAGTCTAAAATAAAATTTGCAAATTAGGAAATCCTTTGAGAATAGAATTCAGCCAGGGAACTGTTTCAAGGTAAGTTTTATATTAGTTTCACTCATTTTAATGAGCCTTTGTTAGAAACCAAGCAAGCAAATGCTAGACAGAAGAGCTACATGCAATACGTCTCTTAAAGAAGCCACCATAAATCAGAACCTCTAACTATCTGCTTATATTATCAGGTTGACACAACAAAAGCACAATCTCATTGCTAAATGAGATAGCTTTTATTAAGAAAGAAAATGAAACTTAGATTTGAATATCAACTTAAATATGAGGTTTGAAATAGACTACGGCCACTCCCAGTTGAAAATACATTTCTATTTAAATTAAAAATTGGCAAGCTGTTCAATGTGTGATGTAGAAAATGGGTTGAAGAAAAACAATTTTTAAAATACGTACATGAATTGTTGAGAAAGCACGTGTATGAACATGCATGCACACACACACACACACAGAGGACAATGGTGGAAAAAATATCACCCTAATCAGTAAGAATCAGATGAGTCACTTTAATCCCTAGGAGGCTTAGAGGTACAGAAACATCTTGCATTCAAGGGACTGATATTTCTCGGTACTTGCTAACCTTGGGCTGTGCTTATAACTGCAAATTGTCCTTATCTTGAAAAGATCCTTTTAATATTTAAAATTATTGGTCTATGGTATCCATGTAATTTCTTCAGCCATAGGGCTTCATTTCCTTTGATGTGTACCAAGGTTCCAGCTGATGTTACTACTATCCGTGCTGTCTTTTAGCCCTGAGACAGGTTTCTGTCTCTCTAAAACTGCTATTGATGATTGGTATCCAGCTCGGAGAGGGAATTTTATCCATCTATATAATAGTAAGTCTCAGAGAGCTATGGTATTCTCCTCAATGAAGAATTCCACATTCACATTTGAGCAGAATTTCATCACCTTAATTTTTTTTTTCTCTATGATTCAATGTTTTTCAGTAGCAAATATTCCAGTAAGTGCAATTACATTAAACGCAGAATGAATCTGGGGAGTTTCAGGGCCTTCCCTACAATTATATATGTCTGTATACATGAACTAGTTGCAGAAAATATTTCTCCAAGAATATTTCCAAAGACTAGGAATAATTCATTTTCTATTAGTCAAGTATTTCTACTCCAGAAAAACAAATCAAACTTCCAACTCTTAAGTTTAACTAGGAAAAATACCATGCAAAATGTAATAATTCGATAATATCACAAGTACTCATTTTCAACTGGGTTTTAGGTGTGATAATAAAAATTAATTGGGTTTTAACCTGTATAGACTTTTGTGTTAATAAAAAAAATCCCACAGAATTCTGACATATAAATTATAGCAATATTCTGCTTCCTTTATTGTTTTTTTGAATATGAAATATTTCCAAGTTTCCACTCCATGAAATTGCAGAAAATATGAATGTTTATTTTCCACTATCAATGTTTTTTTTTGTTTTTTTTTTTAATCATTTCTCCCTGAGTGGGCACTGGAAAGTGATGCGGGTAACCAACATGACTTTCATAGGATACTTTTATATTTTTCAACGTATCTGACAGTGATCATGATCTTGAAAGTGAAATATATCGAACACTTAAAATTAAAAAAAAAATTGGTATGTTATAAAGCAAAATTAAAGTTATTTTAAAGCATTCTCAGATAAAGAATTAAAAGTAGATGCAGACTTATTAATCGACTGTTGAGTTTAGAACCCATAAAGAAAAAGCACTTTTCTTCCACACGATCGTCACGTGAACTGGCGTGACAACTCTAGTATGTTCTGCTTTAAGAATGAAGAATTGGTGGTAATTACTTTCATCAAACACAAAGAAACAAAGCCTTCAATCTTATAATCCAAATAAAACCCTGAAGAACGTGAAGATGCCTTGAAGTCAATCCTTCAGCTGACGAGAAATCAATGGGTGGATAAGATCGCTCTGGTAACTGCGGTGCCATTTCATTTTGAGTGAGAAAAGGACCGAAACAGTTTGCACCATCTAATGAGGTGATGGCCACCCTGGTCACCAGGGAAGATTCGTAATAATTAGTGCTCAGGGATCAAAATAATTCATTCTGCATATCGTGGCAAGTAATAACAGTATGACTAACATTAAAATGTTTACACTTTACTAAAAATGGAAATGAACAATAAGGAAGAAGCTGTAAATAACATAAAAATCAATTATCAACTTTATATTGTATTTGTATTTTCATAAATAGGTATAATGAAAAATATTGATAGCTCATAAATAATTTAAAGGGTCCTGCAATCAAAATCCATTTATATTCTAGTATTTATTATAGTTCTTTGATATCAATCCTGTTACCAGTTTTAAACCCTAAATTGGCCCCTAGATTTTCACTTTATTGGTCACTTTTTAAAGAAAATAAATCAGAAATATTGTTTCTTTACGTTTCATTGGAAAAGCTGTTATATGTACTTTGCTAGTAAATATTTAGTAGCTGGCTTTTATGGGGAAAGGTAGAAACTTTATAAGTAGAGTGCCAATTTCCATAGTGTAAATTTTCCAGCTATGATTAACTACAAACTACAAATGGTTCAATGAATATATTGCATAATCTCTGAATATGTAATGATTATTTCTTGATAATCTCCACACACCACCAGGATATTTTAAATAATTTGTTTAAAATACATTTTCTTATAGATATATATTTTTATTTCTATCCTCTTACAACATACACATTACTATTCTTTGCAACATCCCTGAATTTGTTTTCCATTTAATTTTGATGTAAAATCCCCCAACATGGCTGATAAAATGTCTTAGTGTTGGTTAGATCAAACTACACCTGTGATTATCTCACAGATAAGTCCAAACTTCGATTGCATTAAAATGTGTCATTATTCTAAGTCCCTTCATTCTTTGGTGTATTTCCCTTTCTCTGTCTCTCAGTTATCTAAATCTGTACTATTCAAATTATGTCTCATTAACATTATCATTGCTTTAGTGTCCAATTTAGGAAACTTGGGGAAGAGATATCTGATTTTAAAATATGTTAAGTGCATAAATTGGCATTTAAAAATGAGGACTTAATTAAAATAGTTCTCAAAATTCTGTATAATGCCATAATTTAGTATTAAGATAAATGAAATTAAGGTAAACAAAAGACTGGTGTACCCTATTTTTCTATAACATCTGTTTTTGAGATATGATTTACACATCATAAAATCCACTATTTAAAATATATAACTGAGTGATTTGGGTATATTCACAGAGTATATTCCTTTCTATTTTCATACGATAATCCTTGTATAAATATACATTTTTGTTTATGTATTCATTACTTAATAAATATTTTTTTTTATTTTCTAGGGTATTATGAATAATATTACAAATAATATTTGCGTACCATATTTTTGCAGGAACATAAAGATTTATTTCTCTTGACGGGACAACTAGCAGTATAATTTTGCATCATATAGATTATGCTTAATATTTTAAAGCATTGGAGCAATATTTTCTGAAGTGTCAGCATGAGTTTGCAATCTCAATATCAGTGAATGAAAATTCCAAATTCTCTACATCCTCATCTTACTTGTTTTTGACTATCTTTTTAATTTTAGTCACTCTAGTAAGTATAAAGCAACATCTCATTATGATTTTGTCTTGTAATTACTTAATAACCCATGATTTTGAGCATATTGTCATCTGACTAATATCTTTATTTTTTTGGCCATTCATATATATACTGTGAAGAATTGACAGTTCAAAATCACTATCCATTTTCAACTTGGTTACTATTATTGCTGACCTGTAAAAATTCTTTGTATATTCTGAATAAAATATTCATACTAGATATGTGATTTCCAAATATTACTTGCTTAAGCGTGCCTTTTTATTTTTGATAATTTCCTTGGGAAGACAAAAGTTTTAAATTTATTAAATGTATTTATGTTTACTTTTTCAGTTGTCACTTGTGCTTTTGGCAGTATTTCTAAGAAAATATCACCTTACATGAGGACATGATAATGGTATTTTTGTCTTCTAGGATATTTATGATTTATCTATTAGATTACTGTATGGTATATTTTAAATTACATTTTCATATGGCATGATATAGTGGTAGAAGGTTATTTATCTGCCTGGACGTAGCAATTCCCAGTACTATTTATTTTTAAAAAAATATTCTTATTAAAGCTAAACTGACTATAAATATGAGGGTTTATTTCTGGACTTGCAATTCACTCACTCCCATTAATCTATGTGTGTACTTTTATGCCAGTATCACATTGTCTAGATTAGTGTACCATATTTTTGGTATGTCTTCATGGTATGTCTTGAAATATTAAAACGTGGGTCACTCAGCATTCTTTTTGTTTTTTAATGTTGTTTTTTGCTATTCTGGTTTTCTTGCATTTCTCTATGAATTTTAAGATTAGCTTGTCAATTTCTCCAATGGTATGTCCAGATTTTGAAAAGAATTCCATTGAATTTATAAATAACTTCAAATCTTATTGCTATTTTAACCATCTAGATCACTTTCTAGTTTCTGGGACACAATGCCTGACACTCTCCACTTAAAGGAGAAGAAGTTTATTTTGGCTCACAGTATGAAGAGCTTTCAGTCCATAGTTGGCAAGCTGCAAGCCAGAAAGGGTATGGGCAAGGGTCCACAGAGGAAAGCTGCTCACAACAGGGTGGTCAGAAAGAGGAGAAAGGAAGAAGGAGATGGGAAGAGAGATAGGAGATATACCCTTCCAGGTCACACCCCCAGGGACCCACCTCCTCTGACCAGACTCCATCTCCTAATATCACTTTTAGCTATGATTTAATCACCTTTCAAAAGCCTTACCTATGAGCTCAGGGAGCTTTGCAAGGATACCCAGATAGAAGCTATAACATTTCACTCCTGGCCTCCAAAAGGCTCATGTGCATCTCGTTATGCAAACTATATTTACTTCATCTTTAGGAGTTGGCAGGGTTTTAACAGTTTCAGCATTGCTGAAATATTCAAATCTATACTCTCCTCTGGGACTCAAAGCAAACTCTTAGTTGTGAGCCCCTGTAAAAAATCAAAAGGAAAGTTAAACATTGACATACAATGTCACAGGATAAACATTTCTGTTCCAAAAGGAAGAAACTAATGGGGCGAAAGCAAGACTGAAAACCAGCAGGACAAACATTAGATGCTGGAACTCTTTCTCCAGCGTCCAGGTCAAAGATAGGAGCTCCATGGGGCTGGGGTGGCTCCATCCCTAAGGCATTGCTGGAGGTTGGAGCTCTCATGGCTTATCTCTTAGGCTGGCCTTTCTCATTGTCTGAAGTTTTCCTCAGATGATCCATGCTCTTGGTTTTTCTAACTTCCTGAGGTCTCCACTGGACTTTCGAATTCACTCTCACAGATTACACATTGCCCTCTTAGGGGTGCACTGCCTGGCCTCCTAGACCTTCTTCTGAAATGTAGGTGAAACCTTCCCTAACCACACAACTTTTGCATTAGGCATGCCTATAAAATCAGGCCCATATGGGTGACAAAGGTCACTAGCTCAAGTGGTAGCTGGGTGTTTTTTTGAATCGTGGCTGCAGAGGCCTCTGAGTACCTGGGTTACCAAGCTTTGGGAAACTCTTTGGTTGCTAGCCCCAAATGAACCAGGCTTCCTGGAGCTCTCTTCTCAAAGTGATGTCTTTTAATTTTGCAGGGTAAAGGGCAGAGTCTTGTTCTTTCCCTGGATGATATCAGGGCAGTCTTCCTACAGTTCTAATGAGAAGCATTTCACTTCTTTTTCATCTTTCCAGTAACTTCCCTCTCCTAGGCACCACCTTTGCAGGTATTTCTTTTCCAGCCAAACTGAAAACTTTTCAAATAGGCTTTTTGCTTCTGCCTTTAAATATAATCCCAGCTGAAAGCAGGGAATGATACCCATGCCACAGCCTGAATGTTGAGCTGCCTTAACATTTTCTCCTCCACATGTGTTAGTCTGCTTTGCTTAATCTCAGTCTCCTAGAAATTCTGAAGACAAAAGCAAATTTTAAACAAATTTTCTGTCACATTCTAATACATATGGTCTCTATCCCAAGTGCCAGTGGAATCATTGTGCCCAACTGAAACTTCCTAAGGGTGGTCTTTACTATATGCATTTTCATCAACATTCTTATTTTTTGAGTTCTGACCAGTATCTCCCATAAATCTCAGCTTATAGTATTCTAGTTCTGCTATTCTAGCTGACATCATCAAATCCTTCCAAATTACTCCATGATCCATGGGATTCTGAACCACATTATCATATAGCTTTACAGCAACAACCCCACTTCTTTGGAACCATAACCTGTCTTAGTTACTTTCCTGCTATTGGGGCATACTTGATACCTACAACATAAAGGAGGAAAGATTTATTTTGGCTCACAGTTTGTAGAGCTTTCAGTACATAGCCAGCTCCAAGTCAAAAGGGACATGAAGAAGGGTCACAGAAGAAAGCTGTTCAGATCATCATGGTTAAGAAGCAGAGTGAAGAGAAGAGCTGGTGTAGGGAAGTGGGTAGGAGACACATCTATCCAGGTCACCCCTGTGACCTATCATTGTTGACTAGATCCCACCTCCTAACAGCATATTTAGCTAGAGTGCCCACGTGATTCAATCACCTTTCAAAATATGCATTCAGGAGACTTTAGAGGGACATGCAGGTATAAATCATAACATTAGGAACCACACTCATCCAATCCCATAGGCCATCTTTCCTTTCTTAGATTTATCTCAGTAGTGTCTTCTTGTTTTCCAAGGGCAGGTTTCATAATTTTTTGTTTGAATTTATCCCTAAACATTTTGTTCTTTTTGATGTTATTGTAAAATGAATTATTTTCCTAATTTAAACTTGATTTGTTGACTTTTAGTATACAAAAATACAATTGGTTTTATATATTGGTTGTGTATATTACAACTCTGTTGAACTCATTTACTAGTTCTCATACTTCTTTGTTTGGAGTACTTAGAATTTTCTTTACAGAAATTGTAAAATCTGCTACTGGAGACAAGTTTATGTCTTCCTTCCAAATGTGGATGCCTATTACTTTTTTCTCTTGTGTAACTGTTCCTTGCAACATCGCTGATAACATCTTCAACAGAAATGGGATGAGTTAATTCCTGCAGAAGTTAGCTGATGGATTTTTATAGGTGACTTTTAACAAGGTTTAGAAGATTCCTTTATATTTCTATTATGTTTATTTTTTATCAGTAAAAATTTGATCATTTTGAATGCTTTTTCCTGCATATATTAATATTAAGTGGTGATTTTCTTCTAATAATATGATGTACTGAGTTCATTAATTTATTTTTATTTTATATACATGTTTGCAGTACATAATGCTCTTTTTTGTGGGGAGTATATATATGTACATAACATGTCTTAATTCTTTTTAATCTCCTATCCCTCCCATCCCTCCCTCCTTCTTCTAACTCTTTGTCCCCTTCTTATTTGCAAGAGCTCTACTTACATTTTTCTTCAATTCTTTTTCTCCATCTCCTTTCCCTCCACTCCTTCACCCTTACCTCCATCTCTTTCTCCCATTCATATTTGAAAAATGTATCTGTTTTTTTTCTATAATTTATTTTTGTATGTGTCAGGATCTTATGATCTCACAGACAGAATGAGTAGTTTATTATTGTCATCTATTATTTAGAAGACAGTTGTTGGGCTGGCGTTTAGCCCAGTGGTTAGCGTGCTTGCCTTGCAACCACAAGGCCCTGAGTTTGACCCCCAGGACCAAAAAAAAAAAAAAAAAAGATAGTTGTTGAAGAAGTTGTATTAATTCTTTAAAGATTTAAACAATTCTCCAGTGAAGCTATTTTCTGGATTTTTCTTCATGAAAAATTTTCAAACTGACTTTAATTATTATTTTAATACGTTTCAAAATCTGTTCATGTTTGCATTTCTTCTTGAGTCATTTCAAGTGGTGTGTGTTTTTTCTAGGAATTTGTCAACTTTGTGAACTTTATTTGATTTGGTACTATACAATTTTTTAAATGTTTTTGAGATCTTTTTATTAATATAAAATCAAGGTTATTGAAATCTCTTATTGTTCAATTTTGTATTTCTCTTTTATTTCTGTCAGTTTTTAGTTTTATCTATTTGAAACATCTTCCTGATTTACTGGTTCTTTACTCTTTTCAAATAATTTTCTTTACCTGAGTGTGGTGGTACATGCCTCTAATAACATCACTCTGGGAGGCCAAGAAAAGGAAGATCACAAGTTTAAACTCAGCCTTGACAACTTAGTGACTTAGTGAAAAGCTTTCTCAAAAAAAAAAAAAAAAAGGCAGAGCTATAACTGAGTCTAAAGGCATTAAATTCAATCCCCAGTTTCCCTTCCCCCCAAAATATTCTTCTTTTTATCTAGTAACTTTATTCTCTGAGCAACAATGTTGTCTATTTTAACAATGGCAACTCTGGCTCTCTTTGTTGTAAAGTATATCTACTTCCATCCTTTTACTCCAGACTATTTTTGTATTTTATACTAAAATGTGTCTCTTGTGGACAATAATACATAGTCAGATAATATTTTCTTAATCCATTCTGTCACTACCTAAAGTTGATTTGAAAGTTAAGTCCATTTATATTTAATGAAATAATAAGGCATACTTCGTACTTGACAGTGTGCATTATTATATTACATAATATTTATGTTTGTATTCTTTCATTATCACCATTTTTCTCTTAATTAGCAATTTTCAATGTACTATTTTTATTTTTTTTTCTTCTATCTGGGGAATCATACCCATTGCTTTCAATAAACTAGGCAAATACTCTACCATTCAGTTACTTTCCTTATTATAGTCTAATATTTTCTCATTGGTTTTTCTGGGCCACATAATACACATCCTAGAACAATATAGTTAGGAATAATGCTAATCGATTTCCAAATATACAGAATTGACTTCTCAAAGGAATCTACTTTCCCCTTCTCCTTGGTATTCACATTATCACACAAATCAAAACTATTTCATTATGAACCCAAGAACATAACTGTATAAATATTGATTTGTGCTATTTCTTTTCTAATTAAATAGTGGGAGAAAGAGTAATAAGCATAAGGAAACATATTTTTAAACTACTTGTTATATTTAACAGCACAGTTGCCTTTACTAGTGTAGTGGTCTTATTTCTTCATGGAAATTCACATTATTATTTAATATCATTTATTATTTCAGCCCAAATGTCTCCCCTTCAGTGTCCCATAAAAGGAACCTATGAGAGAGTTAGAGTTCTAAATGTAAAACTGGAAATGTCTGAATTTCTTCACTTTCTAAAGGATGCTTTTGCTGGATACAGAATTCAAGGTTGAAGGTCTTTTTTTTTTTTTTTTCCACCATTCAAACATGTTATTCCATTGCCTACTGGCCTGGAAGGCGCCTACTGGCCTGAAAGGCACCTACTGGCCTGAAAGGCGCCTACTGAAAAGTCAGTGATGTAACTTGTAGATCCCTTTCACCTGGGCAGTTGTGTTTTCTTAATATTTTCCGTATTCTCTATATGTGAGAATTTTGACAGTTTAATGTGTTCTATGTGTACACGTTTTGTCTCTGTGTATTACATAATTTTCAGTTTCTCATCCAATTTGGGAATTTATGAGCTATTACATCTTGAAAATATTCCTTTTACTCTCTTCCTTTTGTTCTGAGCCTTCCTTTATGTTTCTGCCTTGTGACAGCTTCTGTGGAAGCCCTTCAACTTTAGAATTTCCATTTTGTTTTTCAAATTTCTACCAATTTAGTGATATATTTAAATTGATGATACAATTATTATTCTCCTAGATTATTCTTTTAAAAATATTTATGATAGTTGACTCATATATTTGTGAAGTAAGCCCATCATCTTGGCTTCCTCAGAAACAGTTTCTATCATCTATTTGTCTTGTGTATAGGTCATAGCAGCTGGTTTCTTTCCACATACTTGTTCTTTGTGAAAAGTTGGACAGTTCAACTAATGTAATTCAGCACATCTAGAACTCAGATTATTTTTAGTCTCCTGGGTTTGTGGTCAATGTTGGTCATTATCGATGCTGTTTGTTTTTAATAATAATCTCCCTGCATTATGTTTCATAAAATCTGTGTTCTTCAAAGCATATGGTCACTGAAGTCTCATTAGCTTCATTGTCATCCGAGGATTTGGCCAATAGATTTTTAAGCATCTTGAACCACGGTTAGTCAATATTTTCCCAGGCACTGTATCTCATCCCTGCCTCAGCTTTACTTTTGTCTTTACAGGGTCTCGAGTTTAGACAAAGGAGAGAGTTTAGACCCTCCTTAATTTGTCTTAGGCGTGGACAAAGCTGTTCATATATGACAGCCCTCCTACATTTCCAGCAATACAACAGAAATTTTCAAAGTCCTCTGTAGACATTTCTTTCCCTAAATGTTTTAAAATTTTTTTCAGCTATTCAATTTTGTGCTCCGCCTGATATTGTTGTGTCAGGCAGTTGAAACGTTAGTCAATTTTGACTATTTGTAGCAAACAACTTTGTGACTAAGTGAATCAAATCAAATAAGGACAAATCTTTATCAGTAAGGATTTTTCAGAGAGCCACCTGATAACTCACATAGTGAAAATTCTCTGAAAGAGTTCTAAGCTCAATTTGTCTTATTCAGTGACTGCTAGGCTGTTGGCTTTCACAGCTACTGTGATTACATGTGTGATGGTTTTCAGGGTACTTTGGAATTGAGAAGAGGACAATGGCAACAGTGCAAGTTAGGATGCCAAAAATAAATAAATAAATAAATAAATAAATAAATAAATAAATAAATAAATAAATAAAGTAGCAGTCATTATGAGATTCAGCCACTTGTTTTGAATAAATGTGCCTTAGATTGTTGCAAATATCTGTTAATTTCTAAAGTTCAGGGGATAAGTTGATTTTGAAATGTTTGTGTATTACTTACATTGTTTTTAAGGAAGATCAGACTTTCAAGGGTTGGGGATATAGCTCAGTGGTAGAGCGCTCGCCTAGCAAGCACAAGGCCCTGGAATTTGTTCTCTAGCACCGCCCCCCCCCCCTGAAAAAAGATCAAATTTTCAAAGTTTCTGATTTGCTATTTCAAAAAGCACTTTTAATAAACATATTATTTAAATAAGAGAAATGAGATAAATCCAAACTAAAGTAAGAATTAATATCATGATTCAAGTTCTTCAAAATTTAGGTTAAAGTTTAAAATCAGTTTTGGAAAATTCTTGACCATTATCTCCGCAAATATTGTTTCTGCCATTCTTTCATTTTCTCTAAATTTGGTTTTCAAATTACCTTTACTTAAACCTCTTTACTCTCTTCTGTGTCTCTTTCTGCTCTCTTTACCTTAATCTTGTCAACATTTTGGTTTTGAAATTTTTTATTTTCTATGTAAAGGTATTCAAATTATTCTTAATGTACATATAATTTTTAAAATCAATTATGTACAAATATTTGATTTTCTATTATAGTTAATACACATACAGTTATTTTAATATATTGTGTTCTAGGTCCAATAGTATGAGTATTTGATTGCTAATTTTCTCTGAATTATTTGTCATATTTACTTGTCCCTTCATGTTTTATAGTATTTCTTCGCATGACACACACTATATATAAAATAACTTAGTTCTACTATATTAAGGAATTAAATATACTAAAAACTACAATGTAATATAAAATTTTAAATAAATGTAAATATTTACATAAATTTAAGGTGACTTCCCATAGTGTATATGAATGATTGAAACCACACTGGAATAAAAATATAATTTGAAAATATACAAATGTTAAGACATATATACTTTTACATACGCAAAGAAAATAGCAAGTGTATGTATGTATAGGTATCATAAAAATACATGAGTTGAATAACTAAAGAGTCTATATCTGCAATATCTCTTTTATATAGGGTATATATACTTAACATGCAAAGAATTATTACAATTTAAAATCTATACAACAATAAAAAGGGAGAAAGGCTGTGAAGAATTCCACACACAAATATAAATAGCCAATGATAAAAGCAAAAAATATTTAATTTTCTTTTCTTAAAAAAACTCCAGTTAGAAAAACCAAATATTATACTTTCACTTTAGCATGATTATGCACAAAATGTTGCAAACAACACTTAACCATGTTGGGAATTAAAGGACACAAAATTTTCATATACTGTTCTTAAAACTCCTTTAGTGAAACTTTTATGACAATTTAAATTGAATGAAGAGATTTTAAATAGAGAAAGTATAATAAAAATTATTAGCTATAATAGTGGATTGCTGTAATGTATTGTCTAGTAAGGAAAACAAGAATGATAAAGGAAATAAGACTTGCAGATGAAATATAAATGTAATGTAACAGAATATAATATATAACGTCATACAAATAACAGGTGTATTATTATACATGATATGTAATGGGTAGCGTGCAGTATGAGAAACGTGATTTTTTTCGGGGGTGCTAGAGATGGAACTCAGGGACTTGTGTTTGCTAGGCAAGGCTGTACCACTGAGCTAAATCCCCAGCCCTGAGAAATATCATTTATAATGCATAGAATATGGATTAATATAATGAATGGTTGACACACACCCTAGTGATGTGATGGCACCACTCTCCTCTTCGACTGAGGTGCAGAATTAGTTCATGGGAAAGGGGATAGGTGCGATTCACTGAGAGGCAGAGAAGTCACTATGATAACGAACATGTAGAATTTGCTGGAACTTAACCACACATCCATTCTTCAGGGTGCTAGGAGAAGTTATCCAAATATAACGGTCTCACGGGGACATTCTGTAGCGACACCTCCGGGGAACGGAAGCTGCTGGGAAGGCTGCTGTGTGCTGCTAGCTGCCCCTCACCTCGAGTGCCGAGAGCCGAATGCCGATGAAGCTGTGAATGCTGCAGCGGGGCAGGGCTCAAGTTCGGACTCCGACGTGGTTGCGCAGGCAGTAAGAAACTAGGCATGCAGCAGGTAGCCCCCAACACACACACACACGCACACACACACACACACACACACACACACACACACACACACACACAGGAACTAGGGACCAAACCCCTTTCCATTCGCAATCATTCTCTACTGCCCTGAACTCACAAAGCTTGACAGCTCATGAGCTGACAAAAGAAACCTATTTCATGGGCCCAGATCCATCTTCATGGCCAGCCAAAATGTGGATTTTGAATTTCCAGGCAATAAGCCAAACATCATTGTTTTGCATTGGTTGGAATTAGATTTAAAGAGATAGAATCTACATAATACCACATATAGTAGAAATATAGATGTGTTAATAACAGAATTTTCCGTCTTTCCAGGTATACCCGGACTCTACCCCTGTTCTGAGTCTGTTGTAATCTTGGTATCCAGTTCTACCTCTATGGCTCGCTGAGGTCATTTGAGTTTCTTTTTTTTCTTTTTTTTTTTTTTTTTAATTTTTAAAAATGGCATTTATTGCCTAATAGGTTATTAAGACTAAAGCAAAGAGATGAGCTAAAATCATCACCCAATGTGCATTTTTAGAGTTTAGAAATTGGTTATCAAAACTATATATTAATAGATAAATTTTTTTTAGGGCAAAATGGTGTGTTTATTTTTACTCTCGTGGAGTTGAAATTGAAATATTCTGTAGTTAACTGCATATACTTTAAGGTAAAAAGGAAAGGGGCTACAATAAAAGCAAAACATAAAAATAAAAATTTTGGAAGGAAATCAGTATATATTATGAACCTGGAGGCTGATAATATTTATTAATCTACCAGAGTTTCTGTTAATCACTTTTACATTATTATAATTTAACTTTATCAATCTACAAATTTTCACAATTTAGGGCATGCTATTCAAACAGTGCTCTGTGGAAAGGATGTTGTCTGAAATCCTGCAGTGCTCAGTCCATGTGGGAACCTTGTATAGTTTGTACATCGTCAATGAATACACCTTCTTTGAGTATAACTTTTTCATAGATGTTATCAGTGTATCAAGTCAAATTACCTTAAAAGCATCCAGATTATATGCCAATTCTTATTTATATCAAAGTCTTTTAATATTGTTTATAGTGATAAAAATGTGCAGGATACCTTGTAATATCTTCTTTAAAAGTGCTACCTAAAACAAATGAGGTAAAACTTCAAATCTACATATTAATTTCTTAGGATGTAATCACATTATCACAGAGGCAATTAGGATGCTTTCAAATTTCCTGGACATTCATAAACTGCTTATTATTGGCTACTACCTAGACTTCTTGTGGCCGACAGTGCTACTGTGAGATCAAAAATCATTCGGTGTTTTTCACAGACCTGAAGCTATTCCCACACTTCCGCATCATCTGTTCATGTAATCCTTCTGTTGGAGTCTTGCCTGTTATTAAATATAGCTTAATAATTTATCGAGCCGGGCACGGTGGCACAATCCTGTAATTCTAGTGCCCAGCACTTGGAAGGCTGAGGCGGGACTGCTGCAAGTTCGAGGCCAGCCTGGGCTACACAGTGAGTTCAAGGCCAGCCTGAGTTACAGAATGAGACCCTGTTTTGACAAAACAAAACAAAACAAAACAAAACAAAACAAAAAAATTATGCAGACATCTTTCTATCAAGTCTGGCTCATATTGAATGATTTCAGCAGCCATTAGTTACACCGTGATAAAAGGGAAAAAAAAAAAAGTTTGCCTGGTTGTGACACTTCACAAGTGCTTCTCATGTAGGAAAATGGTATTTATAAATGTTTAAGGATTTTTCCATTGAAAAGTTGAAAAATACATGTATATTCACGTATGTTTATAGTCTGGAAATGAAATAATTCTTTATTTATTCTGGAAATTTTATAATTCTTCATGTCCTAAACTGCAAAGAGAAAATATTTTTATTTACTAATCTTTAATTTGCATATTTAACTTTTCATCAAGGATTCATGCAGATTCAGTTGCTCAATAAATTTCAAGCATTTAATTTAGAAAATTAATATTATGTTAAGTTCCCTACTCTTTCTACAAATTACTAGCAATAAGAAATTGAATATGTAATAGTAAAATAACTGACATTTCTCCCATAAAAGTTGTCTTCTAATCTTCAATATATTCCTATCTCAAATTATGAAAAATACACTTAAAA
>PVJO010006790.1:0-86517 GCA_004026905.1 Hystrix cristata
ATTCATCTTGATATATCTGGCCAAGGGTCTAGTTTCCAGAATACATAAAGGACTCTTAAAAAGAGGGCTGGGGATTTAGCTCCGTGGTTAGAGTGTTTGCCTAGCAAGAACAAGGCCCTGAGTTCAATCCCCAGCACACAAAAAAACAAAAGAAGACAGCTGGGCATGGTGGTGCATGCCCCTAATCTCAGCACTTGGGAGGCTGAGGGAGGAGGATAGCCTCAAGTTCGAGGCCAACCTGGGCTACAAAGTGAGATCCTGCCTCAGGAAAAATAATGATAATGCTGTTTTAAGACAAACAATGAAATAGATATTTCTCCATAGACCATATACAAATAGCACATAAAAAGAAGCCAAATATCATTTATCATTAAGGAAATGGAAATAAAAATCAATAATGAGATTCCACTTTACACCCAAACCAAATAAAGACATTATAAGAAAGAAAACTACAGATCAGTATTTCTCACAAACATAGATGCAGAAATCTTCGACAAAATATTAGCAGCGCAAACCTAATAGAACATGAGAAGAATTGTACCTGGTGGCCATACTGAAATTGAGTAATGTGCCTTTAAGTTCTTGTCTACCTGGAACCTGTGAATGTGACCTTATTTGGAAGGAGAGCTTTGAGATTCAAGACTATAAGAGGGAAGTCTGGATGCAGACACAGGGAGAACACTTCATGAAGATGCAAAGACAGACACAGGGAGACAGGGATGTTAAGGTAGAGGCAGGAGCTGGAGTTATGTAGCTACAAGCCTTAAACAGCAAGGATTGCCAGCATCCACAGGAAGCTGTTGAAAGAGTCAGGGGCAGAGTCTTCCCTGGAGCCTGTGGAGAGCATGGACCTGTTGATATCTCAATTTTGGACTAACATTCAGAGCTGTGAGAGAACACAGTTGTGTTTTGAGCCATCAGTTTCAACAACTAGGTGGGTTTTGTTCCACTTGTGCAATGCTAGTTCAGAGGGGAACTTTTTAATATTTTTTCTTTTTATGAAAAAATAAAACATTTTTATAACCAAACAATAAGAGGGTAATAATAGTTATTACTCTGCATATTTTTATCTTCAAAGTAGCTGCTCAGTACAAGACATAAACTAAAAAGATTCTTACAAAAAAGAAACAGATAATAACACAAATTTTCTTTTCAATGAACTAAGATAAGCTTTTAGTATAAATGAAAAATTGGTATATATTGAAATATTTTTTAAAACAACAGAATATATAATTTGGGGGAGTATTTGATCTTCTCCTTAGTTCCTGTTTCTCTCTCTTCTGTTTTGCTCTTTATTTGTGTGTGTGTACATATGTAGTTTCTCATATAAGAGAAACCATGCAATATTTAAGCTTGTGTGTCTGACTTACTTCACTTAACATGTTCTCAAGTTGCACCCACTTACCTATGAATGCCTGAGGTTTATTGTTATGACAGGTAGTACACCATGGTGCATTCATTCTACCTTTTCCTTATCCATTCATCTGTTGATGCACATATATGCTGTTTTGCTGTTTCAAAGATCTAGCTATTATAAATTGTGCTGCTATAAACATAAGTATGCATGTATCCAGAGGGGAGCTTCATTAACATAATAAAGAACAACTACAAAAAACTCTACAGCTAAAGTTATGCTTAATTGTGGAAAAACTAGATGCTTTCCGTCTAAGATCAGAAGCAAGTCAGAAGCTGGCATGGAGGTGCACCACCTGTGATCCCAGCACTGTGGGTGGCCGAGGGAGGATGGATGTTTCCAAATAATAAGAGCCTGGGCAATCTATTGCTTTAGCAAGACCCTATCTCCTGTCCACTCAATTCTGCAATGCCCTTTTTCACCATTCTTATTCACCTTCATACTAGAAGTCCTATTAAAGCAGTAAGGAAAGGAAATGAAAGGTATACATATTGGGAGAAGAAACTCTTCCTTGTTTGTGTATAGTAAGGTTATTGCTATGGTTCAGATATGGTTTGAATGTGTCTCCCAAAACGTCATGTGTGAAAATTTAATCCCTGCTGTGAGGTATTAACAGGATGGAAACTTAATCTGACTGTGGCATTTAGGGTTGTAGCCTTTGTGAGATGATTAAGATTAGCTAAGGTCATTAGAGTGGAAGCCCCTTGATTGAACCCTATGACTTAATAAAGTGGAAGAGATGAGAGGAGACCATGTGTACTTTCTGTCTCTCACCATATGATGCCTTGTACCTCCCGAGACTTTTCTCAACATGACCATCCCTAGATGCAGCCCCTCGACCTGGGCCAGAACATGGATGCTGTTCTGAACATGTATGAGCCAAAATATAGTCCTTTTCATTAAAATTACTCAGTCTGTGATACTCAATTATTAGCAACAGGAAATGGACTAGTACATTTATGTAGAAAATCGTATGTAATCAAACCTGCTGGAACTAGGAAGTAAGAAGTACAAGGTTGCAGGATGCAAAATTAAAGTCACTTGATTGTTTTAGAAGTCAGTTGCTTTCATTTTTCCCAAAACTGAGGAATTGGAATTTGAAATAAAAAATAGTATCATTTATATTAGCACACCAAAGATTGGAATTACTTAGGTGTAAATTTAACAAATTAAGGCGAGGTGCATGTGGGAAACTACTAAACTCTGATGAAAAAAGTCAAGTAATAAGTGAAGGAATATTCCATTTTTATTGGTAGGATGACTCAATATCATGGAGGCATCAGTTCTTTACAACTTTGATCAATAGATTCGGCGCAGTCCCAGTCAAAATCCCAGCAAGTTATTTTGTGGATATCCACAAACTGATATTAAGGTTTACATGGGCAGGCAAGAGACAGGATATCCAACGCAATACTGAAAGAGGGTCAGAGGATTGCAGGGCATGATGATGGGTGCCTGTAATCCCAGCACTTGGGAGGCTGAGGTAGGAGAATTGCTGCAAGTTTGAGGCCAGCCTGCACTACCTTGTGAGTTCAAAACCAGCTTGAACTACATGGTGAATCCCTGTCTCAAAAAGAAAACAAAAAAAGATGCTAATCTGAAAAGACTGCATAATGTATGATTCTAGCATTTGACATTATGGAAAGGCACAAATATGGAGACAGTAGGACGATAAGGGATTGGGGAGGGGAGATAAAGGTAGAGAGGGGTGACATGCAGGAGATTTTTAGGGCTGTGGAAGTATTATGTATGATATGATGGAAGACACATGATGTCATACATCTGTCAAAACTCAGAGCTGGTACAACACAAAGAGCAAATCCTGATGTAAGTTGTGGACTTCAGTTAGAACGAATGTACCACCCTAGTGCAATATGATGACAGTGGGGAAAACTGTGTGGAGGGATGGGAGAAGAGAATGGCATATCTGTACTGTTGCCTCAATTTTTTTTTTTTTTTTACTTAATTGTTAACAAGCTTAGTTTGAAGGAGTTTTTTCCTTCTCTCCTCCACCTCAGTTCTTTTTTTTTTTTTTTAACAAACTTAAAAACTGGTCCAAAAATATCTTTTAATTTAAAAACTTATAGACCCAAACTCACAGACCCATTCATACATATGAGGATAGCTTTATTTTTACAAATTTTTATTCTTATAGTACGTTTGCAGTACATGATTACATTCACTGTGAGACGTTGGTACATGTACATAACACATCTTAATTTTCATCCCCTTCACTTCCTCTCCCTCCCCCTTTCCTCCTTCTTTTGTTCCCCTTATCATTTGCAAAAGATCTATCTCCCTGTGTCTTATCATCTACTTAATTTTGCTCTTTAACTTATTTATACTTTGGGCTTTTCGTATAAGTGAAACCATGTGATACTTAAGCTTGCGTGTCTGATTTATTTCACTTAACGTTATGATCTCAAATTGTATACTGTTTCATGCAAGTGACTCAAATCTGCACTAGGGTAACTTTTAAAAAGATGGATAAGTCTCACTACTTGCCTAGTAGTGAGCACAAGGCCCTGAGTTCGATCCCCAGCACCAAAAAAACAACAACAACAACAAAAAAAGATGAATGATAAAAGGATTTTTGGAGATGTACAGAAATTGGATTTATTCATATATTGTTAATGGGACTGTAAAATGCTTTGGAAAATGGTTTGACAATTCTTTAGAAAGTTAAGCATAAAGGCAGTCATGGTGACACATGCCTGTAATTCCAGTACTAGGGAGGCTAAAGCAGGAGGATCGTAAGTTTGGGGCCAGCCTGCACTGTATAGTGAGACTATATCTCAAATAAAAAAACAAACAAAAACATTAAATGTATGACCCAACAATTCTAGGTGTATACCCAAGAAAACTGAAAACATATCCACACAAAAACTTGTACGCAAATGGTAGCTGCATTGTTCCTAATGGCCAAAGATGGAAGCAACCCAGACGTCCATAAACTGATGAGTGCACAAAGTAAATGTAATATATCCTTGTGACAGAGTGGTATTCTGCAATAAGAAGGAATGAAGAACTGATACTACTATGAAATAGAGGACTGTGATAACATCAGGTTAAGTGAAATTACTTAAACACGAATGACCACATACATGATTTTGTTTGTCCAATACAGGCCACTCATAGAGACAAAAAGTATGTTAGTGAGTTCTGGGAGTTGGGGGAAGAGGCAATGAGGAGTGACTGCTGATAGGTCTACATTTCCTTTTGGTGTTATGAACCCGTTCTAGAATTAGAGACAGTGGTGATGGTTTCAAAGTTCTGAAAATGTAAAAATCTTTGATCCTAGCACCTGAGAGGCTGAGTCAAGAGGATCTCAAGTTTGAGGCTAGCCTGTACTACATAGTAAGATCCTGTCTAAAAAAACAAAACATGAAAGCCTTTGAAATGTATACTTTTTAAAAGAGTTTATTGTATATGGATTTATGTCTTGATAAAAGTGTTCAAAATAAAAAGCAACCCTCCACCTTGTAGACCTTTAGTTTAGCTGCCATAGTGGAATCAGCAGATGTTTTCAGGGAAAACAGCTGACTGATTTCCGTTGGCCCTTATCTTTCCTCCTCTGAAACTGGCCGCATTGAAGGCCTACTCCTAGGTGTTTTTATATTTTGTCCAGCTTTTCTGGTTGTCCTGAATTACAAGGTTTCTCAGAATTCCTGGCCCACCATGTGAAGTCTTCTAGGCAATCTTAAGCTTACATGCAACTTTATTGACTGATTGATTGATTGCTGGCCTTCAACTTACTATGTAGTCCAGGGTGGCCTCAAACTTGCAGCAGTCCTCCTGCCTCAGCCTCTCAAGACCTGGGATTACAGGTGTGCGCCACCATGCCCAGCAACAGTGTTTTAAATTAAATCAGCTTCTAAAATTTTAGTGAAAACCATGACATTGCTTTACAGTTTTGCAAATGGATGCAATATCGATGTTAATAAAACCTGGGTAGATATTCTGCATTGGTCTATTGGGATAGCTTAGGTCAGTGATGGCAAACCTTTTAGAGCTTTCAATAATACAAACAGCCTGCTGTGCCATGCATGCCCTAGGTTTGCCACTACTGGCATAGATAATTTACTCTCTGTCAAATCCTATTGTAAGCCAGGCGTGGTGGTGTCTACCTGTAATCCAGCACTCAGGAAGTTGAGGCAGGAGGATTGCTGTGAATTCAAGGCCAGCCTGGGCTACATTTTGAGTCAAAGCCCAGCCTGAACTACACAGGAAGACCTTGTCTCAAAAAACCAAAACAAAACAACAACAACAAAAAATCCTGTTGCATATTTATGAGAGGATGAAAGAGAAAAAGGCAAGTGAAGTGTTAATAGTGTTAGGAAATTTTATTTATTTACTGCAATACTGAGGATTGAACCTAGGGCCTTCACACTGAGCTGCATCCCAGCCCTTTTTAAATTTTATTTTGAGACAGGGTCTTGCCAAATTGCTAAATTGTCCAGTGTGCACGGATTTGTGATCCTCCTGCCTCAGCCTCCCGGTTGGGATTATGGACTTGCACCACCATATCGAACTAGGCAAATTACTTCGACCTTGTCAGAATTCCTTGTTGTGATGTCTCAGGTCAGGGGTGCTTTGGGGCAGGAGAGTGGGAAGTGCCCCCTGCATGCACATCTCCTAGGACACACACACCTGATAGGAGGTCTGAGCGCCAGCGTTTTCTCCGCTCAAGTGTGAGTTGAAACAGTTTTGACACCTGCCTCTGCTTTGTCTCATGACTGATGAAGCACCAAATACTGTCCTGAGTCAGTCTGTTATTTGGCCTGAGCTTTGACTGCCGCTGAGATGGTTCGGGCTGTGGCTGCAGGTCTGGCTCCTGAGGGGCTACGTCTTTTTTTTTTTTTTTTTGGTGCTGGGGATTGAACTCGGGGCCTTATGCTTGCGAGGCAGGGGCTACGTCATTTTTAACTAAGCCTTTGACCACAGCAGATGTTTCTCACGCTAGTGGGATATGAGAGGTGGGTGGGTTCTCTCTGCCTTTCCATTCCAGCTTCACTTCCCCTTTCTCACAGAATCCAGAGGAGGTTGGAGGCATTGGTACCCTCAGTAATGATCACTACCCAGGGATCTTCCAAACACCGGGCTGCCTCCTGCACCCACCCCTGCCAGTAGCTCGTCTGGCCTCCTGTGGACCTGGTGAAATCTCTCAGAGCTCAGGCTTCCTCCCTGTTGTGCGCACTCACTACTGGCATTTGTGCTGGGCAGCTTCAGGCTCACCGCTCACCTGCGAAGGCTCCTTTCTTGGACAGACAGGTGTTCTCACGTCTGGTGGTCTTTGGTGGTCCCATACATAGGTGTGATCTTTATGTTATTTTTACTTTTCTGTTGTTACCATGGAAACACTTTCTATGTCTTGATGTCCTAAACTGGAAGTGATCTTTCAGTATCTGTTCTTGTTCTTCTTCAGTCTGCTTTTTCAGAGTAATTCTTTAAAAGTGTGACTGATCACAGAGGTCTTTAGGTGTCACTGACCCCTGCATTCCCAGCCACAGCCTCACCATGCTGCTGCTCTCCTGGCACTCTCCCCTCTCTACTACCTGAATGTGTGTTCATTCATTTAACGTGGCCTGACCTGCTCCTCCCTCAGAGGTGATCCTCTTACATGCCTTTGGTCCCAGAGCATTTTACTTATATGTTTATTTTATTTTATTTTTTGATGCTGGGGATCAAACTCAGGGCCTTGTGCTTACAAAGCAAGCACTCTAACTGCTGAGCTAAATGCCCAGCCCCTTATTATATTATTTATAGCATATTGAGGGCATTTGCTTCATATGTCTCCCAGTTCCACTTTGAGTTTGTAAGGATTTGTGGATGGTTTCAAATTAATTTTGTAATTTTCTGAGACAAGTACAACATTTGGCTCTAATGCATATTGCACATTTGTTCTGTGGATGAATGGAACCACACATAAAAGAACATTGCAGACATTCAGCAACTGCATATTGCCTGCTTGACCCTTGCCACTGTACCCGGTGTAGGCTATCAAGATGCAGGAGCACAGCCCTGCTCTCCAGGGCTCTTCCTTATTGTTTCACCTGTCTGTGGAGTCCTGAAGTGATTTTATAACACACATACACAGTAGTGACATTTCAGTCTTGTGATTGGTCTTCTATCCTGATCCCTCCCTGGACCGTATTCTTATCATATATGAAATGAGAATAGGCTAGATGACCTCGAGAAATTAACAGTGCATAGAGAATTTAACACTGCCAATTATGTTTAGATTCCTCAGCTCCATGGTAACTGGACAAGGTCCTTTGGTCCTGCTGAAGCAGGCACAGGACAAGTGTGGTGCCTCATACTCAGGACTGGTCAGCTCCTGCTGAAGGAGGTGGTGGTAGCAGTGACACAGAAGACAAACTTCTGATTTTCACTTCACTGATTTCATCATGTCCTTTCTCTGTGCTTCACAAGCACTCTTATTTTCTTCATCCACCTTGGTCTCAATCTTTATATTCAGATTTTATATATAGTTACATATTAAATTATATATACATATATATTATATATATAGCATAATAGCTGGGCTGTAGCTTAGCAGGTAGAGCATTCGCCTAGAATGTATGAGGCCCTGAGTTTGCTTCTCAGTACCACCAAAAACATAGATTTTTATCATATAAATAATTTTACTTTATTCCTTTTAACTCTGAGAAGAAGGTGAGATGATCATTTTTCTTCATATTTCCAAGGTGAGGAATCTAAGTCTTCATGGGGATAGCTAAGGAGCAGTGAAGTCAGACTCAGTCTTAGGGCTTAATCCCAAATCCTGTCTTTCCTGTTTGCTTGTCTGTCAAATGAAGGTTTCTTATTGACCCAAGCTCCTGCGTTTTACCTCCTCTTAACACAGCATAGCAGTTAGAGGAATTGGCAAGGTGGAGAACATTGAGCCCCTAACTGGGAAATGGATGTGTACAGGCCATCCTGTGACATTCCTGAAGCAGAGGATGATGAGGCCCTGCCCCTGACCAACAAAATTCCAAGTCTTCATTCTCTGCTCCCAGTGCAAGGGAGGGGGCATCTGTAGTGTGGCTTAAATCATCTGCATGTCCTGTGGTTAGTGTGGTGGTTCTCAACTGGCCCATCTTTGCCCTCCCAGAAGCAGTGTCTAGAGGCATTTTGGGTCATAACAGGAGAGATTACCACTGGCATCTGGTGTCTACAGAGCACAAGGCAGTCCCCCAAGTCTAGAAAATTTATTTATTTATTTATTTTGGTGCTGGGGATCGAACTCAGGGCCTTGTGATTACAAGGCAAGAACTCTAACCACTGAGCTAAATCCCCTCCCCAAGTGACATTATCTGGTCTCCTCTGTTAGCAGTGCTGAGGTTAAGAAACCCTGGGTTAGGACTGGGCCCCTGAGGGTCCCACCCTGGGCACAAGAGTGTTGGAGGCAGGAAGGGAGCTGAAGTTCTGTCACCAAAACAAGTGGAAGAGATGCCAGGCAGCAAAGTAAAAGCACCACAAACTGGAACTGTAATCCTAGTGACTATGAGGATGAATCATGTGTTTGTAAATGTTGGAGTACTTGAGATTTCTCAGAAAAGGGAACATTTATTTATGAAATACTGAATTCTGAACTTTTTTCTTGTTTTTGTCTTTAACTTCTTTTCAATTTCTCAAGAATATATTCTTTTATTAGTACATGTTTGCAGTACATACATTTTATAATCATTTTTTTCAGATTCTATTGAAAGTTTTTATTTTCATTTTTTATTTTTCGACAATTGAAAGTTTAAACACAAGCCTGGGTAGTTTAACAAGACCCTGTCTCAGGATAAAAGTTTAAAAATGGTTGGCAGTGTTGCTCAGTGCGAAAGTGCTGAGTTCTATCCCAAAAAGAAAGAAAAAAGTCCTAGGTCAGGTCAGTGGTGGTGAACCTAGAGCAGGTGTGCCACAGTGGGCTGTTTGTTATTATTGAAAGCTCTAAAAGGTTCGCCATCACTGTCATAGGTGATTACTTTTAAGGGTTATTTGAGATCAAATTTTCATGTAAAGTAGCATACATATATGTCTTAGTTACTTTCTTGGTACTGGGACAAAATACTTCACACCCACAAATTAAAGGAGGAGAGGTTTATTTTGGCTCACAGTTTTAGAGGTTTCAGTTCATAGTCAACTGGCTCCAAGGCAGGGTGGCATGGCAGAAGGGCATGGCAGAAGAAAAAGGGCTCCTGACAAGTCAGGCAGAGTGCTCCCTTCAGCAGCACATATACAAGTCAGGCAGAAAGCAGCAGCTATCAAGGGAGGATATCTCCCCTCCCAGGCCACACCCCACAGTGACCCACCTCTTCCCACCACGATTCACCTCCCAGTATCACACTCAGCTATAAACCAATCATAGGACTAATCCAGTATCACACCCACGATCCAGTCACTCCCAAACCCCACCTCTGAACACATACAGACTAAATATAAGCCATAACATTATGTAATTAATATTTAGATCTAATAATTTAATTTTTTGAAGGGAATTGTGAGCAAAAACCTAGAACTGACTAAACCAAAAACTGCCAGGATGTGGTGGTGCATACATTTAATCCCGGCACTCTGTAAGGCTGAGGCAGGAGGATTGTAAACGTGAGCCCAGGCTGAGCAATCTAGTGACTTAGCAAGAACCTTTCTCAAAAATAAAAAAATTGCTGAGGATGTAGCTCAATCCGAAGGACCTGGGTTCCATCCCCAGTACTGCAAAAATAAAGCGAAGCCAGACTTATAATCCCAGAAGTCTGGGAGGTGAAGGCAGTATGATTGCAACTTCAAGCCCAGCCTGGGCAATTTAGTGATTTAGCAAGACCCTATCTCAAAATAAAAAGTGGGCTGGGGATATAGCTCCTTGTTTAGTCCCTGGGTTTAGTCCTCAGTACCATTAAAAGAAAAAAAAAAGCAAACCTGAATTAAAACACTTTAAGGGGACTTCTAGTTTAAAGTAGAACCAAACTTGCCAGGTGTAGTGGTGCACACCTGTAAATCTCTGCACTGGGAAGGGTGAGGCAGGAATATCTCCACAAATTTGAGGCCAGTGAGTTCAGAGCCTGAATTACAGAGTAAGACCCTGTCTCCAAAAAAAGGAAAAAAGGTAGAACCAAATTTATTCTCTGAACTGTTTAAATTGAACACTCCTAGAACATAATTATATTCAACTGGAAAACAATTATTCTTCAAACTGATTTAAGCAACGCTTAATTTACTAGTTATACGAACAGTAATTTACACTATGTCTGATTGTGGGATGATACTTAGTAAAGAACCCTTACACTTGTCTACAACTTTGGATGTTGCTGGTGTGTTGATCTGAGAGTGTTGGATCTGTGTCTTGTGTGTTCATTGGTTTGAATTTCTCTAATATTTCACCATGTTCTTTGCCTAGATAGTTATTAATATTTAATCCAAGAAGGATGATTGACTCGACCCATAATTTCCTTACTGTTCTCTTTAACTTTGTTCACTCTATTTGAGGATCAGCTATATGAACGTGACTCATACTTACCCATTTGCTTTTATGTTTTATAACACCCTTTGTACCAGTCTTGTTTCACTACGTTGAGAAAATCTAAAATGATTAGAAGCTTTTTTTCTTTGCTTGTCAGACATGATGGCTCTGGGACTAGCTGTCACAGGAATCTACTACCAGGTCTCCAGGTTACATGATTTGGATGAGTCTCTCACTGTGACCTTTCACCCAAAAGCCCTGTGAGTCCCTTCATCCAGGGTGTCATTTCAGGTGAACCACTGTTTACCAGAGAAGATCGTGGTATACCGTGATGGAGTGTCTGATGGCCAATTAAAGACAGTCGCCAACTATGAAATTCCTCAGCTACAGAAGTGTTTTGAATCTTTTGAGAATTACCAGCCCAAGATGGTGGTGTTTGTAGTTCAGAAGAAAATCAGCACCAATCTGTACCTGGCTGCTACTGAGCACTTTGTGACTCCCTTGCCTGGGACTGTGGTAGATCATACAATAACAAGTTGTGAATGGTAAGTGGGCCAGAAAGATGGTATTAAAGCTGAATGGATTGGAGATGTTACGTATTTCCTGGGTATTGGAATAGGGAAGTTTGCTAGAGAAGTGTGGAAGGGAATCCTTAGATTCTACTATTAAAGGCTTAAAAATTGTTCAAAAACCAGAACAATCAACAAAGCTTTTACCTCTCAAGTATAAAATACTGAACATATATCCTGTTTCTAAAATAGCATGTATATAACCTTCCACACACAGATAAAGTAGTTTCAGTACCCTAATGAGCCAGGTGTGGTGGCACATGCCTGTAATCTGAGCATTTGGGAGACTGAGATAGGAGGATTACCACAAATTTGAGGTCAGCCTGGACTACATAGTGAGCTCAAGGTCTTCTTAGAATACATAGTGAGACCCTGTCTCAAAAACCAAAACAAAAAAGCTGGTGTTGGTGATTTAGCTCAGTGGAAAGAGTGCTTGCCTAGGAAGTGTAAGGCCCTGAGTTTGATCCCCAGCACCCCCCAAAACAAATGAGCAAACAAAAAAGCCTAATGAGTCAGGAGACCTAAGTGCTAATCCTGGTTTGGTCCCCATGTGTCATTGATCGAGTTATCTACCTCTCTGAACCCTAATTGAAGAACCTGGAATGATTTCCAAAATCCTTTCTGGCTCTTTCTTGCTAAATCCAGCCACCTCATTAATTGGTCCTTCTTCCTAGGGTGGACTTCTATCTTCTTGCCCATCATGTACAGCAGGGCTGCGGCATCCCGACACATTACATCTGTGTTTTCAACACCACAAACCTGAGCCCTGATCATATGCAGAGGTGAGTCGATCGGTAATTTGCTCTTTCTCACTCTTACTTCTGACCAGCTAGCTCAGGTGGGGTCATCACCTACCCTCAGATATGTTTATCTGTAGACTTTCTTATGTTTTTGACAATAATTGTATCATTTTGAAGAGTAGTCATCCTAGTTTTACATTAAAATTACACGAAGAGCTTTAAAACACGTAACTACTATAGTCCTAGCATTGGAAAGGCTGAGGCAGGAAGATCACAAGTTCAAGGCTCACCTGGATCACACAGCAAGATCCTGTCTCCAAACAAAACAAAACAAACTGGGCATGGCGGCACACACCTATAATCCTAGCACTCAGGAGACTGAGTCAGAAGGATTGCAGTTTGAGGCCAGCCTGAGCTACATAGTGAGTTCAAGGACAGCCTGAACTACATGGTGAGACTCTGTCTCAAAAACAAATAAATAAATAATTTTAAAAAGCACTCCAGATGATTATGACATAGAGCCAGATTTTTCTTTCTTCTTCTTCCTCCTCTTCCTCCTCCTTCTTTTCTTGTAGTACTGAGGATTAAACTTGGCCTTGACACTTAGCTACATCCCCAGCCTTTTTATTTTTTTATTTTGAGACAGAGTCTTGCCAAATCACTAAATTGTCCGGAGTGGGCTTGAATTTATCACCCTCCTGCTTCACACTCCTGCAGTTCTGGGATTACAGGTGTGTGCCACAATGTATGGCATCTTCAGCCTTTCTTGTAGACAGAAAAAGGATTTTTCTTCATCCTTTCTTCAGCATTTTTCATTTTTGTTCATATTCTTTTCTTGTTTTAGTAGAAAAACAGAACAGTGCCTAAAATGAGAGGATTTACCCATGTCCTCTGATTTACTAATAGTGGAAATAGGAACAAATCCATGTAAAAATAATGGTTTCCAAAAGCTTCATCATATGTTCCTGGGTTCCCCAGTGTGCTAGTGAGTGTGCTGTGTGTCATATCCCTAAAGTGCTTTATCACACCCTGACTTGGAGGCAGAGGGTGAAAATGATCACATTTCTTCTTGGCCTACAGGTTGACTTTCAAACTGTGCCACCTGTACTGGAACTGGCCTGGTACCATCCGAGTCCCCGCCCCTTGCAAGTATGCTCACAAGCTTGCCTTCTTGTCAGGACAGATCTTGCATCACGAGCCAGCCATCCAACTGTGTGAGAACCTGTTCTTCCTGTGACTGTGTGGCCTGGTGCCTAGGCTGGTGAGGAGAGACTGGACTTCTTGCCTCAGCTGTGACGCTTGAGAAACCAGAAGACACGGACGTGGGGTTTTGTGTTGGTGTTGTCCCTTTGTCCTATCCTTAGAGTACAATTTCTTTTTTCTTTTAAATCTGGTATCACCAAGAAGCAGGCTTTTAAGTACCAGCTGGAAATTACCTTGATGCCTTTGTAGAGCAAACAACAGTTGTACTGCTCCTGTGAGATAGTGTGGTGAGGCCAGTCAACTATTGGGAGCTCCCTGAGGTCAGGGAGTGTAGCTCAGTGGAAGAGTGTACCTCGCAGCCATGGGGCCCTGGATTCAATACCCAGCACCAAAAAGGGAGGAAAAAAAAGCCTCCAAAGCCAACATGAGCTGCAGAAACCTGCAGAAGCAGCAGTTATACCTAGAAGCGGTGTTTAAAAAACAGTTCCCATTTCTGGTGCCGGAGGTGATAATGAATCAAGTCACTGCATGTTTCTTAAAGTAGTTACTTTATTTGGGCAACTGGGAAAGGTGAAAGAAAAGCCTGGAAGCAGAGTTTCTCAGAGGTATTTCTGTTCCTGGCAGGTGTAAAAGGTATGTGGTGAAATCAGATGTGGAGTGGTCAGGCCCTTGCTGCTGTAATCTTCCCTGGGGATTGAGTTTATGATCCCTGTGATGTCAGTTGGGTGCCTTGCAGCTATGCCTGGCCTTTGTTTTGAGAGTTTGTTCTATACCTGTCAGTTACTTTACAAAATACCACTTTGCTTTTTTGCTACCCTCATTGCACCCACATGCATACACACACACCTTTGCTCTTTATGACTGATCTTCAGTAAGTTTCAATTTTTAAAGTAACAGGACAGTGGAAAGAATTCGGCAGCTAGGGAAGTTCATGATGGGGTGTGGATTTTTATTGAACCTTCCTCCCAGGTGCCTGGCCTTCATTTCTGTGTGTGTCTGTTTGTAATGGGAGGACTCATTTTTCTTGCACAAGAGCCTCTTCCGGCTGTAGATTCACTTGCTCAGAATTTTTCGGAATCCCAGTGAAGATTTCCAGAAGTCAATTTGGAAAATGGGACACACTTACCAAAGTCCAAACATAACAGTTTTGGAAGATGTCATCCTGACTGTGAGTTTCACTGTTTGTTGGGTGCAGTGGTTTTCTGAGTGTGCTTTTTCCCTCACTGTTTTAAAACTGTCCTGTTCTTTCAGCTTAATTCTGTCATACCTTGCTTTACTAGGTTTTAAAGCCCAGTTTTATCTTTTCAATGTGTATTTCTCTAACTACTGTAGTCACTTATTTATTGGTGTGATGAAAAGGAGAAATAAGATTCTCCTTTCCAGGCAGAAATACCATTTTTATACAGTGCATGAGCCTCTACTTCACCTTAAAGCTTCTTAAAAGAAGCAGTGTGGAAGGGTGTGGCTCAGTGGAGGAGCACCTACCTACCATGTGCATGGCCCTGAGTTTAGTCCCCAGAGGACTAAAGGAAAAGAGGAAAAAAGAAAGAGACCAGGAGAGCCTTTAGTTTTTGGCTTCACCCAGAGGCTGGGAAGGGAAGAGTATTAATGATCCTCAAGTGCACTTCTGGTTTTATTTGGAGCCCCTGACGTAGGACAAGGCTAAAAACTGATATTTAAAAGCCACAGAATCAAACAGATTGAACTGTTGGTCTCTGGCTGAAAAAGATCAGTTTTCTGATATTTTTTGGAAGCATTTTGAATTTCTCTTTTGAAGTTGGATTTCCTAATGTTCTTCTTCTCTTAGATAATGAGAACAAATACTTGAATATAATACCAAAATATCTTCACTTTTTATTCTTGGTGTTCTTGCTTCGTTTTTCAATTTTAATCCAAATGATTGGCTCATAGGTGGGAAATAAAAACAGATTTGTATAAATATGAGTTGTGTTTGAAACAGTATCATTTATGTATTATATGGAAACATTTTTTTCCTTCAGATAGCTGCACACTTAGAATTATTTGTTTATTATTCTGCATCCAAGGTCTAGCATAAATGTTAATAACCAGGTATTTTTCACCCTAAACTGGGTTGGAAAATATACTGGAAAAAATAACTAGCAATGTCATTGTGGACAAATGAAGCATTCATATTTCGTATGTGTGTGTCAAGTGTTTGTTTTGATTTACATCTCTTTTCCCAAGAGAGTCAGAGAGCCTGCTTCCAAGTGTGGCCTCGTCACACTTTATTAAATGCTTGTCCTTCCTTACATACTCTCTATGCTGTGTCTGCAACCCCTAGAAGCATTGTCCCAAAGTTCCCTGGCTGCTCATTTCACCACCACAGCCCTCTAAAATACCACATTTCCCTGCTTGTGTAGAAACGCTGTTTGCAGATGGTGCAGTGCTTCTTGGACTCATTCTAGAAAGAACCTAATCTCTGTACAGTGTGTTATAGAGCCCTTTTGTACGTAAGCAGCATTTCATTAAATGATGTGCAAAAGGAAGGAATTTTAGAAATATCTAGCTCTTTACATTCAGAACCTTAAAAGTTTAGGGCCTGAAACTAAATTCTCTGATGTGTGGGATTATTGAAGGAGAGCCTATTTTCTTTTTCTAGCTCTATCCTAGCCTTATCTGAGTTTCTTAGTAACTTTTCCTGTTTGGATTTACCTTGTCTTTCCAAAAAGTAAGGAAAATCAAGAGAATGAGAAGACAAGTCACAGATTTGGAGGACATACTTGCAGAACACATATCTGATAAAGTACAGTTATCCAAAATACACAAAGAACTCTTAAAAACATAGTAAGAGGATTGGGGATTTAGCTCAGTGGCTGAGAGCTTGCCTAGCAAGCTCAAGGCCCTGAGTTCAATCCCCAGCACAACCCCCTCCACACACAAAAAAAAAAGCATAGTAAGAGGCTGGGAGTGTAGCTCAGTTCTACAGCACATGCTTAACATGCTCAAGACCCTGGGTTCAATCCACAGCACAAACCACCACAAAAACCTAAAAACACAAACTTAATAGGAAAACTAACAACTAAAAAATGGGCAACAAACCTGAACAGACACTTCACAAAGAAGGTATACAGATGGCAAATGAGCATATGAAAAGCTACTTGACATCATGTATCCTTAAGGAAATACAAATGAAAACAATAAGATTCCACCGTATTTCTCTTAGATTTGGCCAAGGGCAAAACACTGGAATACCAAATGCTGTTGAGGATGGCTGGGGATTTAGCTCAGTGGTTAGAGTGCTTGCCTTACAAGCACAAGGCCCTGAGTTTGGTCACCAGCACCAAAACAAACAACAAATGCTGTTGAGGATGTAGAGCAAAAAGAACTATTATTTATTGATTGTGGGAATGTAAAATGGTACAACCGCTTTGGAATAGCTTGGCAGCTAATTAAATGTGATCTGTGGTCAGAGGTATAACTCAGTGGTAAGAGCCTATGTTTAGCATGTGTGAAGCACTAAAGACAACCAACCTAACAGAATGTTACCATACAGTTCAGCAGTCACACTCCTTAGCATTTGCCCAAACAATATAAAAACTTAACATCCACACAAAAACCTGTGCACAGGTGTTTATAACAGCTTTATTTATAATTGTAAAACTTAGAAGCAGCGAGATGTCCTTCAGTAGCTGAGTGGCTAAATAACCTGTTGGGCATCCAATCAGTGAGATATTATTCAGTACTAAAAAGAAATGAGGTATGAAGTTATGAAAAGACATGGAAGAACTTGAAATGCAAATTACTAAGTGAAAGAAGCCAAGCTGAGAAGGCTTCATAATGTATGATTCCAACATAAGACACTCTGGAAAAGGCAAAACTATAGAGACAGTAAGGACCAAAGGCTGAGAGATGGGGGAGAATAGGTAGGTCATAAGGATTTTTAGGGCAGTGAAATTACTGACAATAGTGGATACATGTCATGATTTTATCAAAATGCACAGAATGTTCCACACAAAGAGTGATCCTGAATGTAAACTGTTGATAATAATGTATGCATTTAGCTTCATCGTTTGTCACAAACGGACTGCTCCAGTGAGGGATATCAATAGTGAGGAAGGCCAGGGATATATGGGAAACTGCTATACCAGTGATGGCGAATGTTTTAGAGATGAGCACCCAAACTGCAACCCAAAACCCACTTATTTATTGCAAAGTGCCAACGCTGCAATTAAACCTGAATACTGGGGGTTTAGTTTACAAAAAGAACCTCATACATTAACACCTTTTGTCTTAAGAGAAAAAAATAAAGAAAAATAATACGTGTGCCATAGGTTTGCCACCACTGTTCTATACATTCTGCTCAGTTTTGCTGAGGACCTAAAACCATTCTTAAAAAGTGTATTTTTTAAAAAAAATAAGGAATATTGAGAGACTCCTGGCAACATGGCAGACTGAGCTAACTATTTTGAAAATTTTTGGTCAAAATAGTTTTGTTTTGTTTTTTAAGACAGGGTCTCAATATATTGTTTAGGCCAGTCTTGAATTCCCCAGCTTAAGTGATCCCTCTGGCTCAGCCTCCTTAGTAGGTGGGATTGCAGGTGCACAAGACCATACCCAGCTTATGCAAACATTGAAAAAAAACTTATTCCCATGTAAACTTGGGGGAAATGAAAAAGGGATTGAAAGAAGAGAAGGAGTGGGGAAGGAAGGAGGAAGTATAATACCCAAGTACAAGAAAGAAAGGAAAGCCACTGAGGTAACAGTTGGCACCAACACAGCTCTCTGTAGGCGCAGGGGTACTGAGGCTTGTCCTTCCAGGTAAGGATAGGAGATGTGGTCTCAGACCCTGTGAGGTACAGGTTTGCTGGAGTTAAACTTGCTCTGTGAAGAAAGCTAGAACCTGGGAAGGGACTAGAAACTTCTGCCAGCTGTCCTGGGTTAGCAGCAAGAAAGCTTGCTCTGTTTTGTTTTGTTTTTAAGGCAGGGTCTCGCTCTGTAGCCCAGGCTGACCTTGAATTTGCAGCAATCCTCCTGAGTGCTGGGATTAGGCCCGAGGGAAACATGCTGTTTGAACAGGATATGGATAGGGATAGACAAAAGGCAATGATGAGAAATCCCCAAGCTGGAGCCTATAAACAGGTGTGTGTAGTCTGAATTTTTATGGTTGGTGTGCTGAAAGCTCAAGCTGAAAACACAACATAGGATTAACCCAGATGGGTGAAAGCACCTGAGCCCAGCAGAAACCAAGGCAGTCGGGTGCTGTGCTGCTAACCCAGGACTGCAGCAGGGAAAGGTAGAAACAGGGCCTGTGGGACAGAGTGGAAGAGGAGATGATGAAGAGAAGTTTCTGTAGATTAAAATAGAATGGGTGACAATATGGCAGATATACAGTCAGCATCTTCTAGAATTAAAGTCAGATATGAATCATCTAATTGTAGAAACTCACTGAAGAGAAAAACAATTCCACTCTTAGAGGTACTATACTGAAGTATAACAAAACCAAAGACAGACTCTTAACCATAAGTAGAAAGAGATGGCTTAAAAAGAAGGCAGTCAACTATTTGTGAAGCATAATAGATGTTATAAGACAAAAGGAATAATAATTTTAGAAATGTAGCTGTAGCTGGATGTGGTGGCACATGACTATAATCCCAGCATTTGGGAGGCTGAGGTTGGAGAATCACTGAGAGATAGAGGCTGGCCTGGGCTACATAGTGAGTTCAAGGCCAGCCTGCATAGTGAGACCCTACATAGCAGGATCCTGTCGCCCCTAAAAAAGCAACTGTCAACTTGGAATTGTATTTTCAGTTCAACATTCATTCAAAAGTGAAGACAAAAAATATTTTTATTTTTTTGTTTTGTACAGTACTTGCGATTGAACCCAAAGCCTTCCCACCGAGGTACATCCTTAGCCCTTTTTATTTTTTATTTTGAGATAGGATCTTCCTAAATTGCCCAGGCTGGGCAACTCGCTATCCTTAGCTTTCCTAGGGCTGGGATTGTAGGCATGTACCACCATATGCATCTCTGATCTTTATTTTAAAATTAGTATTATTTAGTCAGGCATGGTCGTGCATGCCTATAATCCCAGCACTTTGGGAGACTGAAGCAGGAGAATCACAAGTTTGAGACCAGCTTGGGTTACCTAGTGTTTCAAGGCCAACATGGACTGCATAGTGAGACCCTGTCTCAAAAAACAAACAACGACCAAAACAAGTGCCTATTAATAAAAAACTAGAGAAAAAACATAACTTGGTACTTTGAAAAGATTAACAAAACGGGTACACCCTTAGCTCTACTTGTTCAGAAAAAGAGGGTTCAAATTACTACACCAGCAAGAGGTGGAGCGAGGATTGTTAGGGTGTACTATAAACAAGTTGCCAGAGAAGAGTCATTTCCCTCAGTTGTCTTCTCCATCTGCACGCCCACGAGATGGTAACAGAAACAGTCCATGCAGAGGCTTCTCATGATGCTCTAAGTCTTCAGCTGACAGTATATTGTGCGGGCATGTGAGATCTAGGACCCGATCTTGGATCCAAGAAGGCCTTCACATTCCCTCTGATTCTCTTAAATTTGTTATGCCGTGACAAAACAGAAAATTCATTTTTTCCCCAAGAAAGCACCAGAGAAACCTGGTCATCGATCTCCTGGCAGGTTGTAGAAAATCTGTGGTCTTTTGGACAAGCCCACCTTGTCCCTGAGCTGAGCTGTGGCTGGCGTCTGGTGGAAGAGACTTTCTGGCGATCCTGCTCATCAGAGTGCTGCCTGGTCAACACAGACCACGCAGGAAGCTGTGATCTTTCTGAGTCCCTGGCCTACCTCCATGCAGTTAGTCAGGGGTGGCATCCTGGGTTCTTTGGAAAGGGTGTGCTCTCCCTTCGGCAGAGGTAGTTGTGGTCTCTGGTCGGAAGGGAAATGGCAGCAAGGGAAATGTCAGGTTTTTGTGCTCAGTTCCCTTACGTACTTCCCAACATCAGACTTAGTGAGCTGGCCGTTCTTTCATCCAACATGTATTTCTTGAGAATCAGTTATGCGCACTATGTTACCATAGGGGATACTGCCGTATCTGGAAACCTCTTGTAATCAAGACAGATTAAGATCTGATAAGGTTAGAGACAGAAATGAAATACTTTGAAGGAAAAAATACAAGTAGTATACACCATATTCATTCTGTAGATCGCAACCCAATAATAGTCATGATATCAAAGTAGTAAGTTTGTCATTTGTCACTACTTTTAAAAATGGAACTATAACGGGTGTAGTGGTGCACGCCTGTAGTCCCAGCACATGGGAGGATTGAGACTGGAGGATAGCTGCGAGTTCGAGGTGAGCCTGGGCTACATAGTGAGTTCAAGGCCAGCCTGAACTACATAGCAAGACTCTGTCTGGAAAAAAAAAGGGGGTGGGATGGGGAGGGGTGGGGGAACTATAACATAAACTGTCATTGCATTGTATAATTGTGTATACTAGTATTTTTTTAAAATTTTATTTTAATGTGTATACTAGTATTAAGGCTTATTGTTTTTTTAAAGTGCTAGGATCAAACCCAGGTCCCTCACATGCTTAACAAGCACTCTACCACTGTACTATACTCCTAGCCCCCATTTTGTAAAATTTTTGCTTACTATATTATTTTTTTCCTGGTGTTGTGGTATTAATGTTCTACTACTGCTACTATTATTATTATTGTTTTGTTTTGTGGGGACAGGATCTCACTATGTAGTTCTGGCTGGCCTCAAACTCACAACATAGCCCAGGCTGGCCTCAAACTCTTGAACTCACAGCAATCCTCCTTAGTTTCCAGAGTGGTGGGATTATGACACATAGCACATTAATGTTTTTAAAATGGGAGCCAGACATGGTGGTGGTATATACCTGTAATTCCAGCACTCTGGGAGGTTGAGGCAGGAGGATTTCAAGTTCAAGCTCAGCCTGGGGAACTTAATGAGACTCTGTCTCAAAATAAAAGAGGGCTAGTATGAAGGTCCTGGATTTAATCCCCAGTAAAACACACACACACACACACACACACACACACACACTTTAAAATGTCAAATTATGGATTATGGTCAAAACAGTTTGAGGGTTGGGGATTTAGCTCAAGTGGCAGAGAGCTTGCCTAGCAAGCACGAGGCCCTGAGTTTGATTCCCAGTGGTCAAATCGTTTTAAATAGATTTCAGAACAAATTGAGAAGCTTGCAACTGGAGAATTCAACTTTTGACAAATAGTAATGGGGTAATGAGAGGAGGGTGGAAAGGGGCATGTTAAGGGAAAGATGAGAGATTTGGGGCCCCAAACTGGTACTAAGCATGAGGGACTGCACCATCATTGACAAGAGAGGATTTAGCTCTGGTACTCCTAGAGAATTTTGTGTTTGGGTGAACACGGAGACTTATAGCCCCTTTTGATTTTGAGCTGTGTTAATAATTAATTGTATTCCCTGCAGCTCCTCACGGATTACCGATAGCTTATCAGCTTTAGGTGCCCATGTGGACTTTGGCAGCTCCACATTTACTCTGGGTGCATTTGCTCTGGGTGAGACTGCGTGACAGGGTGACAGGCCCCATGGTGGGTGTCTCTGCCTTGCTGCCTCCCCGTTTGTACTTTGAGCAGTGTCTGACAGAAGCCAGTGCCCCCAGAGGTAGTGCTGACAGCTTGCCTGGAGAGGCCAGGGGGCCCGCTCTGGGACCCGGTCTAGGGAGAGACTAATGCTCCTTTGGGATGTGCGCCTCCCACTGTTGTGAGCTGTGCGTGTCTGCAGAGTTTTGTTTGGCTGTATCTCTGGGTGGGCTTCTCGTTTCTTTTCCAGTACTCAAGGAAAGACCTGGTAGGGGCTGACCTTTTCTGACGGCCCGCTGCACTTCGGATTAGTCCCCCACGGATGACATGATGTCTGCAAAACACTGTCAGTTGAGCCAGGAGAGGTAAATAGAAGGGTTATTACAGAGATGAAGGGGCTCTGGGGGAGATTCTGCAAGAGACATCATTACCTCGAAATTACTTGGAAAATAAATACGAGTCTCCTGACTCTCCCCTAGACCCACTGGAGCACTGTAATAACAGGGTGAGGAATAACTGAGTTTTAGAAGATCGCAGGCCCTGCTAGTCTCTTCCAGAGCGAGCAAAAGGAATCTGGGCGTGCCCCAGTGCTCTCTCCGTCCTGTTCTCTCAGCCCTGGGACGCCAGCGGCCACTGAGCACCGGTCCTTCCTGCCACCTGCTCCGGGGACAGTCGGCTTTCCCTTCCTCCCCAACGCCGCCTTCGTGGGCGTGTTCTCCCCAATACTCGCGCGGAGCGGGTTGCTGTCTCCTTCTCCTCACAGACCCAGCCACGACTCCCTGTACCAGCTGGGCTCGGCTCACGGTGTCAAACTGCGTTACTAACCGGCCGCAGTGCTGCTACAAAATCCTTCCTCTGGGTCTCCTAGCCCCAGGTGGCAGCTGTTTTGGCTATAGGGGAAATAATCCTAATGTCCAGCAGGGCACAACAATGGGGATTTAATGAGTAGTTTATTTTCTCAAGAAATTTGCATTTCCGAGGCCTGATATCCATCTCAATAAGCCCAACCCACGTCGGAAGCGACTTCTAGATCGGTCCTCAAGCCAACGGCGAGTGTTTGGATTAACAGACGTGGCTCCTTGGAGTCTATTTGGGGGAAGCAGGGTGAAATCTAGTTTGAAAGGTGAATATAATGTGGTTTATTTGGAACTGGAACAGGACATTTTGGTTCTTTTGGCTGATGGAAGTATGCAGAAGAAACAGTCTACGCCAGCGCCCCTCCTAGCGTACAGGGCAACGTTTAAAAGTGAACACACACGTCTGCAGCGGGGCGCACCCTCCTCCAGCGGAGTGGGGATGGAGTGGCGAGCGCTTCCCAAGTGGGGGAAGGTGTAAAGGGAGGTTTCCGGGGGCGGGGGGGTCTGCGCAGCCTCGGCGACTGTGGGATGGAACGCGAGGGCGGGCTGGGTGAAGCAGAGCGAGCCAACATCCGCGCCCCCAAGGCCAGGGCCGGGAGGGCGCGGGCCAGCCCGGGTCCCCGCCGCCGCTCGCCGGCCGCCCCACGTGGCAAGCCCCGGGAGCGCGGGGCGGGGCGGGGGCGGGCCCTGCACTGACGCGCTGGGTATATAGCGGGCATGCGCGCGGCGGCGGGGCCGGACGCAGCAAGGAGGGGTGCGCGGCTCTGTGCGCGGACGCACGGACCTAGCAGCCCCGGGCCTGGTGGGTGAGGCTGCGCGGGCCCGGCCGCCGGCCGCCGGCCGCAGGTGAGCGCGGGGAGCGGGCACGCAGGACGAGCGCTGCGCGCGTGGCGCCGTGTGCGGGGGAGAACCGACAGCAGGTTCCACGATGGCGAGGGGAGCGAGGTCACAGCGCGGTCTCTCCGGCTGGAGAGCGCGGGATGCGTGAGCCGGAGAAGGGCACCCAGGACGTCAGTAGCTTCGCTGAAAGGCTGAGACGGGCTTCCTGGAGCTGGGGGTCCGGAGCTCAGGGCGCAGAAAAGCAGAGTAGATGGGTAAATCCGATGTGCTGCTTGGCCGCTCCGATGGGGCTCTGGTGCCTGGACTTTGCTTTCCAGGAACTGTGTACCCTCACCCGCACCAGGCCACCCCTCAGTTGAAGATCAGTGCCCCAAATCTTTCAGCCGGGGACAGCAGGGGAGCACGAAACTAGACTCCCATCTGGCGAACCGCGAGGATGGCTCTTCGCTATTTTTTTTTTAATTTTTTATTTTTACCAAGAACATGTTTGGTCAGTCCTGACCAATTTGGGTGGTCAGGTTCAGCCTGCCCCCTCTTGCTGTTTCAGAGCTGCGGGACAGAATACCATCCAAACAGTTTCACCCTGTGATCCTGAGGGCCGGCTAAGCCAGGGAAATTTCTGCTCTGGGTCGTGGGTTCAGTTTTAAGGATCTGGTGTCCGTCTGGGCCTGGGTTCTCTAAATGGTTAAATAGCTTGCGTGGCCAAGTGGACTCTGAGCATAATTTGGTGAGGGAACGAGTGCTCTCCCGTGGCCTAAATGGAAGGGCGGAATATTTCTTCCCAACAGTCTGGATTTGGATTTGTGGCTTTAGTCCTCTCTTCCCAGGTACCCCCACACCCTCGTTGGGGTAGGCGGAGCCTGTGGGGGGCTGTGATGCTAGCGGGTGGTGGGGACCGGCCTAGGGGTGGCTCTTCTGGCTTCTGTTCTGGCTGTGCTCCTAACTTGCTCTTGCGACCTTGGAGAGGGCTCAGATCAGTGCTAAGGTCAGATGGATCTCTTGTACACAGTCTGTGCAATTCTGTAATGCTTTCCTCCTAAAACATCAGCCCTGGAAACTGAGGAGGATCTTGCCTTCTTGACGGAACAAGAGAAGGAATATTCAGAATCACAACTTTTAGTAGCTAGGATTAAAAGCCACATATTCTCTTTCCTGTTGAAGGCCCAGGTGAATTTCTCATCACTGGCGCAGTAGTGGTCCTCTTCCTGCACCGGCTTTGCAGGTGTGACTAGGGCCACAGTGACCAGGGAGACCCTGCATATTGTTTCTTCTTCCAGAAGCGCCAGGCCAGAGGCTTCTTCCTGCTTAATTTGGCTTTTGTTACTCACCTGGCCTTTGGGTGAGGAAAAGGCGGAGGGGGAGGTGAGGCAGGCAGGTGTGGGCTGAGCAACCCAGTAACCAAGGGAGGGCTGGGCATGGCCAGATTATTGACCTTGTGTTTTGTTTGTTTGTTTCTTTTCGGTGGTACTGGGAATTGAACCCAGGGCCTTTGCACTGAGCTACATCCCTAGCCTTTATTTATTTCTTTATGAGACAGCGACTTGCTAAATTTCCGAGGCTGGACTCCAGTTTATAATCTTCCTTTTCAGCCTCCAAGAGTGCTGGGAGGTGTGTGGCACCATACCCAGCTGGCCTGTCCTTTAGGCAGGAGAAGTGAGAATTGTGGGCTTTATGAGGTACCAGAGCTCCGTGACTGTGAGCACAGATCCAAACCCAGTGTTGTCCCCGGGAGAAGAACCCGCTCTGATGCACAGTGGCTGGTCTGTGCTCTGGTGGCTGCTGTGCTGGATGCAGGCAGAAGGCCTGGCTCCTGCCCTTCCTGTGCAGACTCCTTGGGCAGAGAAAAATGCCATAGATGAGGAGTAAGGTAGTGAGCAGCACAAGAGAGGTCTCTTTGCTGGTACATCTAGGTTCAGAGGAGAGCGCTCTACCTGAATTGGTGGGTGGTGGCAGGAGACAGTTTTAGGGCTTTTGAGTCAGATGGGCCTGTGTTCAAATCCTGGCCCCATCACTCTCCAGCAGCAAGAAGCCACTTAACCTCTGGGGTTTGTTCTCAGTGTCTTGTGGGGCACTGTGATCATGCCTAGCATGTGGCAGAGGCCTGGTCATCGCCATCTTCATGGAATGGAGTGGTGATTTAGGAGTTCCAGAAGCTGATGAGGCCATTTGGGTTGTAGGGATGGTATGAGGCCCAATGTAGGGTAGATTCCTGTCCTCCTCAGTGTTGTGGTTGCAGTTCCTCTACTCTGAGTAGTCCTCCTTCCTGTGGCCTGTGGGGAGTATCCCACAGACTCATTGGCCAATCTTAGAGAAAAGAGATGTTCTTCCATTCTATTTCTGGAAACTACTTTGATTTCTTCAGGGAAGATACAGTCCAACTCTGGGCTGATGGTGTCCAAGAAAGAAATACCTGCGGTGTGCCCAGGTGTGTGTGTGTGTGTGTGTGTGTCTGTGCGTGTGCATGCATGTGTGTCAGTACAGTACAGTATATGTCAGTCACAGGACTTGTCCTGTTTGCAAACCTTTCCCACCTCTTTCCTTACCTGCCCACACCCCACTCCAGTCCAGGAGAGTTTCAGTCTGTATCCAGCACTGTCAGAATCTTGGGATCTAAGTAGCGGCACTGTGGATAGACTGTGTATGCTGGGGATTGGGTCTGCTCTCTCCTGTGCCAGAGTCATTTGCCAGTTTGCACATGCCTCCTGGACAGAGTAGTGCCTAGCTGTTTTGCCAAACCAGATGCTGGTAGCACGTTATCTGGTGGGACTTAGCTTTAAAACAAAAGACACTTGGCTAGACACGATGTGTACCTGTAATCCTATCTATTTCAGGGAGCTGAGGCAGGAGGATCACAAGTTCGAGGCCAGCCTGGGTAATTCAGTGAGACCTTGTCTGATCCTGCAAAAAAAAAGGGGTTGGGATGCAGGTCAGTCTGTAGGCACTTGTCTAGTATGCATGAGGCCCTGGGATTCCATGGTCAGCACTGCAAAAAAAAAAAAAAAAAAGATACTGGATCTAGAGATGTTAATTGGTGTCCCCAAGTCACATGGCTTGTGGGTGGCTAAGGGACTTGATGGAGAAGACCAAAGAAGAGTTCTTTTTTTATTCCTCAATATGATGAAATTTCCCACAGTCCCAGTTTTTTCCTTGGAACCCTGAAGGGGAGGCAGTCACTTGTCCCCATGCATGTGGGACACAGGGATGGATAGTCCTTGCCTCTGCGGTGGGTGTTACTTCTGGGGGCATCTCTTCCTTTCTCTGGGCAGACTCCCCAGAGATAGAGGGGAGGGTTCAGAGTGAGTGAGAAGAGGCCCCTCACCAACACCCCACCCCCACCCTGTATGTCTGCAGGTGACCTTCTCTGTCCTGGGGCTGGATGCCAGGAGATAAGGAGTCCAGAGTCTGCTAGCTGGGGACTGCTGCCAGCTGGGGCCTCCTGTCTGCCTGGGGTAGGGGGCCGCAGGGCAGCATTAGCTGCTGTCAGCCCCAGAGGGGCCCTGGTTGCACCCAGGTGAGATGGGGATGCAGAGCCCCTGCTGGGCCTTCCAGCCTGCACCAGCCAGGAGGCCAGGGAGCCCTGATGCCCAGCCCTAGGAAACTCAAGTCCCTGCCTTGGCAACTGGAGATCTGACTGTTGTCAGCCTCTGAACCTGCAGCAGCAGCAGAAGGCCCCGGAGAGCCTGTGCTGGGCCGAGGGAGAAGGTGCAGGGCCTGAAGGTTCTCAAATCAGCGCACTTGGTATCAGTAGTTTAAAAAAAAAAAAAAATCCAAAGAAAAGAAAAAAAAGCCATTAAAAGTTGGAAATTAAAAGAAAAATCATTTTAAGTAAATTAAAAGGTACATTTTTGTTCACCAAGACTTTTTTCTTTTTTCAGTGCTGAGGATTAAACCTAGGTCCCCAAGTGTGCTAGGCAAGTGCTGCGCCATTGAGCTATATCCCTGGCCCCTTTACCAGGTCTTTTGGTTTAGGACCAAAGCCTTTTCTGAATCCCTGTGTCCTCTAATGAGACTTTCAAATTGTGTATAAAAATCACACTTATGTGTATTACCTGTGAGTCCCAGTTTTCTTTATTTTGTTGAACTTTTTTCACTAAGCTCTAAGTTCAAAAATCAAAATAGTGAAAAACAAAACCAGAACTAGTCTCTTTTTTTTTAATTTTTAAAATTTTATTTATTTATTTATTTTGAGGTAGGGTCTTGCTGTGTGGTTCAGACTGGGCTCTCACTCACTGAGTAGCCCAGGCTGGCCATAAACCCGTGGTGACCCTTCCGCCTCAGCCTCCTGAGTGCTGGGATCATAGGTGTACGCCACATACCCAGCCCCCCTCCCTTTTTAGTAAATCTGCCACTGTAGCATTTTAGACAGCCTGAACTGTGTAGTAAGACCCTGCCTCAAAAACAAACAAACAAAACACCCACTGCCCTTAAAAGTCTTTCAGAAACATGAGTATTCCACAGAACCTCCCAAACAGTTATTCGGTATTTTTGTAAACTGTACCTCTATCTTATAGGTATATCATAGTTTACTCAGCCATTTCCTTTATTTTATTTCAGTAACTAATTATTATTGTTTTTAGTGGTACAGGGGTTTGAACTCACCAAGGCCTTCATGCTAAGCTCTATCACTAGTCCTTTTTTTTGTTTTTTATAAGACAAGGTCTCACTGAGCTTGTCTTATAAAAGCTGACCAGGCTGGGGCAATTTGACGTTCTCTTGCCTCAACCTCCTAGAGTACTGGGGTATTACAAGCATTTGTCACCATGCCCAGATCCTTTAATTTTAAGATTTTTAATTGATCACATAATGTACAGATTTATGGGATATCATTTTCTCATATTAAAATTTGTTTACTTACTTTGAGACAGGAGCTAGCTATTAGCTGAAACTGGCCTCAAACTCACAATCCTGCCTCAAATTCCTGAGTGCTGGGATTACAGGCATGAATCACCATGCTTGGGCTTTTTTTTTTTTTTTTTTTTTTGGGTGCTGGGAATCGAACTCAGGGCCTTGTGCTTGCTAGGCAGGCACTCTAACCACTAAGCTAAATCCCCAGCCCTATGCTTGACTTTAAATCGTTGAATCAAATGTGCTGAAACACTGCAAAAATAGATTCCTTATGCTGTCATACAGATTACCAAGAGCAGGGAACCAACTCTGGCACAGTATTATAAAGGCAAGCCTTTCCTAAATGTCACAGACTCTTCAGTAATGTCCTTTTCCTGTTCCAGACTGATCTACAATCGCACGTTGCCTTTAGTTATTTCTCCTAGTGTCTCCTATGATCTGTGGTGGTGCCTCTGTCTCTCCTTGTTAGGCTGTGAGCCTGCATTTTGAACAAGAACACCTTAAGAATGATGTGTGTCCCTTTCGGAGCACAGTCCCATAATGAGGTGTTCATCATGTGTGTATATGTGCACACAAGTGTGTATGGGTGTGTGTGCATGTGTGGTGGAAATTGAGCCTAGGGCCTTGTGTGTGCTAAGCATATGCCCTGCCACTGAGCTGTGCCCTCTGTCCCTGATGTGTCCTGTTATAGGTGACTTTTGGCTCTTTCTTGGTTAAACTGGTGTCTGCTGCCTTTCCCCACTGAAAAAGTTGGTCCTTTTTTCCCTTTGTAGTTTCAGGCCAGGCTTTGAGACTATGCAACACTGTTTCTTCTTGTACTTTCATCCTCTAATTTTAGCAGCCATCTGTGGGTCCTGCTTGCAACAATGATTACTGTGGCATTTACCTAATGAGTCTGAGGCTTTTTCCTTCTTCTTGACCCCAGATACTGGGGATTGAACCAAGGGCCTTTGACTGAATTAGTAGTTTTTACATCCCCGGCCCTTTTTTTTTTATTTTGAGACAGGGTCTCACTAAGTTGCCCAGTGCCTTAGTTAATTTTCTCTCATTGCTGGGACAAAATACCCGACATCCAAAGTTAAAGGAGGAAAAGTTTATTTAGCTCACAGTTTGTAGAGGTTTCAGTCCATAATTGGCTGGATCCAAGGCAGGGTGGTGTGGCAGACAGGCAGAAGGCAGCAGGTAAGCAAGGGACCATAGCAGCTTCTTTCTGCCCCTTTTATCTTATCCAGGCTGCTGGGATTAGGTGCCAAACCAATCAATCAGTGGATTGATTTAGTAATCACATGCCATTAATCTCAGCGTCACACATTCTATTCAACCACTTCTGAAAAAGCCCCACCAATGACTGCATGAGGCTTTTGCTGGGGGGGCATCTAGGCACAAACCATAACACCCAGGCTGCACTTGAACTTTCTCCTACCTTAGCCTCCCGCAGTGCTGGGATTACAGGTGTGCCCAGCTCAACCATTTTCTTAATGTTGAGATGTAAATTATTGTCTGATTGTTTTGCTACTGTTATTATTATCCTGATCTGCACACATTTTCATGTGTGGACCATAGAATTATTTGACTCCACTCAGCTATTAGATGATAGAATGTGAAAGCAGAGGTGAACGTCCCTGGTTAAACCAGGTGTGGTGGTGCACACTGGTAATCCCAGCACCCGGGAGGTAGAGGCAGGAGGATCTCCATGAGTTTGAGGCCAGCCTAAACTACATAGCAAAACACAAAAAACCTGGGATTCCATATCTAGGGTTGCACTTGAATGTACTGAATGCTCTGTCAACATCCAGAGTCAGAAATAACTGCAGCTCATTTCCACTACCACCTACCCTTTGTAGGCAGGAAGTTAACATTGTCAGTGGGGTGGGTCAATGGGAAGTCACCTGGAACAGGAACGAACGTGGAGACCCAGTATTCCTGGCTCTGTTACTGTGACTGGAACTTAGCCTTTCACTGCTTCAGCAAGCGAAGGCCTGTCTGTCATCTAGCAATCAGGCAGGTGTATTAGCACGACTGACCCTCATGTATCATCTCACAGTTCTGTTGGTCGGAAGTCTGGGTGTCATGTGATGTTGGCTGAGGGTCCCACAAAGCCAGGACCTGCGTGTCCCTGGCATTCTCATTTGGGGTGGGGGTGGGACTCTGCCACGCATGTGGCTGAGCAGAATTCAGCTCCTTGTGGCTATAGGACCGATACCGCTTTCCTTGTTGGTCACCAGCCAAGAACTGCCTTCAGTTCCTAGAGGGCCCCTACATTTCCTTCCTTATCTCATTGTCAACTAAGAACTGCAAAATGCCTTTTGTCAGACACCGGAATGTAATCCCTGGCAAGGTGTTACATGTTCCAGGTCTGGGCCACACACAGAGGCCAGGTCACCGTGGGTTGTCTTTGGATCCTGACAGTTGCAACTCGTGATCAGGCCTGCATTTGAGCTGCACTGTTTACCTAGTACTTATATTTGTTTCCTGGGGCTGCCTGACAAGTTCCCAGGAATGGGGTGACTTCCCACAGTAGAAATTGATCTCTCAATTGTGAAACCAGTGCCCTGGGGGAGAATCGTCCTTGCCTTTTCCAGCTACAGGTGGCTGCCTGGCACCTTTTGGCCTGGGGGATGACATGGCTCCAGTCTCTGGCTCTGTTCACAGGTCCTTCCCTTTTGTGTGTTGACATCCAGATCTCCCTTCTTTTTGGACCTTCCCCCTGAGCCCTTCCTCATCAGCCTTCCGAGTGCTGCAATTACAGGTCTGTTCTTATAAAGACCTGGGTCATTAGATCCATCCAAATACCAAGTTGATTTCATCTTGATATCCTTTCTTTATCATCAGAGATTACTTTCCAATCAGTTTCTGATCTGAGATTTCAGGTGGACACCAATAATTATGTGTTTTTGTTTTGTGGTGCTGGGGATTGAATATAGGGCTTCAAGCATGCTAGGTGAGCACTGGACCACTAAGCTGCATCCCAACCCTTTTTATTTTGAGACAGGATCTCGCCATATTGCTCAAATATGGTGGCACACACTTGTAATCTCAGTACTCTGGGAGGCTGAGGCAGGAGGGTTGTAAATTTGAGCCCAATCTGAGCCGCTTAGCAATTTAGCAAGATCCTGTTTTAAAAATTAAAGTGCAGGGGATGCAGCTTATTGTGAAGTCTCTGGATTCAATCCCTAGTAGCACAAATAATAGTAATGTGTGTGTTAGTTACTTTTCTAGAGTAGTGGTTTGCAAGAAAGCAGATTTACTATAGGACATTTACACATTGTAACATTCACACACACAAGCCAAATGCAGGAAGAGTGCAGAATGTCTGTCTATGCACCAGAGACCCAAAAAATCCAGTAAAGGGCTGGGAGCCCACAGCAATGTCCCATGTACATCATGTCTGCATTAAAAGGCTGAAGAGACCTACACTGGAACCAGGGTCCAATGCTCACAGCAGAGATGAAGACCAGAGCTCCCCAAAAGCAAACAGCAGCCATCCTCGGACGACAGCAAGGCTCTAATCTCTTCCTGAGACGAGAACAGCCAAGTTCATTAAAGGAAACCAGCCTTAACAGAGCTTCTCCTGGGAAACAGCCAGCTCCCATCTTCTGCTCCTGTTCTCCTTTATACTGTGTTGGCTGTAACCTGCAGGTGGATCCTGTATGCCCAGAACTACACCAACTCAGTCCAGCTGGGCGTTCTTGCTCAAGTTGACCACAGTAATAAGTCCACCACAACATGGTTGGGGAGATTAAATGAAACAATGCAAACAGACTGCTTAGCGCAGGGCCTGGCAGGCAGTTCCTAGCGCAGAATCCTAGCAGTTCTCACTGGGACTATTTCAGAGCTCAGGAGGAAAGAGCAGTGTAAAAGTGGGTGGTCTGAGCAGTACTGGTTCGATGAATGGAGCAGGCGTATTCAGAGGTGAGAGTGAGCCGGTGTTGCCGGCGAAGTCTGCTGGAACCCAGGCTCTCCTGCCTGTAGCATTTTACTCTCTGTGGCCCTTTGCATAGATGGCTTCCTCCTGTGCTTGTAGGTCATCCTGCACCTTCAGGCAGGAAGGATCACTGTGAGTTTCAGGGCAGCCTGGGCTACATAGTGAGTTCAAGTCCAGCCTGAACCACACAGTGAGTCCCTGTCTCAAAAAAACAAAACAAAACCAACCCCCCCAAAAACAATGCTAAGAATAAGTAATTTTTAACTTATCACATTGGCAGAGATGAAATATTTTGATATTCAACCTTGGGGAGAACCCTCTGAAATAGACACACACAGGTAATGGGAATATAAAATGAAACATTCAGAGGAAGTTTTGCAAATGGTGTACAAGTTGGGCATCCCTGATCTGAAAATCTGAGATTGGAAATGCTCCAAAATCTGAAACTCTGAGAGTGCCAATCTTATAGCCCAAGTGGAAAATTCCACACTAGGAGACTTTGTTTCAGGCTCAAAATTATTACAAATAGTGTCCAAAACTACCTTCAGACTACTACTATATATGAGACAATGCATCTCATCTCTGGGTATGGTGGTGCACACTGTAATTCCAGCATTCTGGGAGGCTGAGGCAGAAGAGTCACCATTTGGAGCCGACCCCAGGCAGTTTAGGGAAACCCTGTTTCAAAATAAAAAATTTAAAAAGGAACTTGGTCTGTAACTCAGTGTGAAGCCTCTGGGTTCATTTCCCAGTCTGCAAACTAAATGGGGGTGTTTAAAATCTAAAATACTTTTCTGGGTATGGTGATGTAAACCTCTAATCCTAGTCCCTGGGAGGCTGAGGCAGGAGGATTGCTCCAAGTTTAAGGTGAGCCTGGGCTATAGTGAATTCAAGGTCAGCCTGAACTACATAGTGAGATCTGTCTCAGAACCACCCCCCCCAAAAAAAAAACCCAGACCAGAAAATAAAATCTGAAACACTTGATACCAAGCATTTTGAATAAGGGATACTCAACTTGTAGAAAACTTTTTTTCTTTTTGGTGGTGGTGGTAGTGAGGATTAAATATGGAGCTTTTCTTGTCAGCTTAGCTGAAATTTTCGATCCTCCTGCCTCAGCTGCCTCAGTCCAACCCAGCTGTTTAGTAAGCTTTTGTTTTACTAAAGACTGCAGTTGGCTGCAGTCCTGCTAGTGGTCCCTGGATCTCTCGCCCCATCCCTTCCCCTTCTCCCCACGGGGGCAGGTCCTCTGAAGCTCATCTCTCCCCAGGGATTCCTGGGCCACCCTCTGCCTTTGGGGAACCTGCCCGAAGAGGTGACAGACCTGAGCAGCTTGGTTCTTTCACTTCCTTTTGTGCAAGTCCCAGAGGGTCTGCCGGTTGGGAGAGCACTGGACCATTGGGCACACTCTGAGCTTGTTCCTGGAAGCCAGAGGCTCTGGGCCAGCCCCCTGCGGTCTTGTTTTCTTAGCACGGAGTCCAGAGGTTCGGGCCAGCTGTAGCCCTCTTGCCTGCGGGGAGGCTGGCCCACTCTCTGTCCCCATGTGTCCCATGCTGTGTGTCCCAGGCCCATGTGGCATGCCCTGGCTTATCTGTTTCCATGCTGCTCATTTCCACTAAGTTGGGTGCGCTCCATCTGAAAGGCTGAGCCAGTTCTTGGGGTCCTGTGGCCCCGGGTAGTTTCCAGGCAGCCAGCCATGACAATTCCCGTCTCCCTTCCCAGAAGGGCGCAAAAAGTACAAAGTCACTTGCTCCCCCAGCTGGGCAGTCGACCAGAGTGCCCACGGGCCGCCCATGTCCCTGTTCCTTCCTTCTGTGCTGCCCCTCTGACATCTGTGACCTTGCCTCCCACACCCCACACCCCTCCCCCGGAACCTCTGCAGTTGGCAGCCAAGAGGGGTGAAGAGGGGCTGTGTGTGCAAGGGAGTGAAACTCAGAGTTTCCATGCGCCGCCCAGCAGTGCCAGAAACAGCCTGTACCCGCAGGCTTCCCTTTTCCTTCCCCTGCCACGGGGCAAAGTGAAAATGTTATTTTTGGTGGCATCATCAGATGGCTGCTGTCTGGGGTACCTTTGTTCTCACACATGTGGCGAGGGCAGTTGCCGGCCTGTGCCTGCGTCTCCCCCACCCTCCTTGGGGCTCCTTCATTCACCCCACCTGATGTTTTAAGACAATTTCCCACTTCACGTTTTGGAATCCAGCTCCCGAGCTGGAGTCTTCAGCTGTATGGAGCAGCTATACAGGAGAGGGAGGGTCACTAACCCCTGAGGCTGCTTATGGGCCCTTCCCCGGGAATAGAGACTGAAAAGCTGTAAACTGCTCTGGCGCCTTATTTACTGGCAGTGAGAAGTCACACATTCTTTTAACCCATCTTTGGGGACTGGCATGGTGCCAGGTTCTGGAACAAACTTGGCCCTCAGTCTCCACCCTGTGGAGTTCACAGTCTGATACAAGGAGATGGATTACACATAAAGAGAAAAGACTATTTTTTTGTTTGTTGGAGACAGGGTCTCACGTGTAGTTCAGGCTGGCCTCCCAACTTACAGAGATCCTCAGCCTCCCGAGTGCTGAGATTACAGGCATATACCATCATGCCTGGCTATTTAAGTTTTTGTTAGTTTTGTTTTGTTTTTGGTACCAGAGATTGAACCCAGGGCCTTTGCACTGAGCTACATCCCCATCCCTTTTTGTATGTTTTGAGGCAAGATCTTGCTAAGTTGCTGAGTCTGGGCTCAAACTTAGACTCTTTCTGCCTCTGCCTCTGCCTCAGGAGTAGCTTAGTATTGTGGGCATGTATCAGTATGCCTGGCTGTAGACTTGGGCTCTTGCTGGCTGTGTTTATTATGCTGGTAAACAGGAATAGTGGTCAGGGGTGCACGATGAGGGGAAACTGAAAGGCTGGTTAAGGGATTTCAGTTAATATTTCAGCCTTCCTTCTACTCACATTCCTGTGCGCCATGGACTTTACTAGGAAAACCTGAATGGGCCCTTGTCCTCAGGGAGTTTGCTGTGCAGTGACTTCCTATTCAGAGAGCTGCTTCCAAATCTTCCTGGAGGAGGGCTCCCAGGAAGAGCAGGATTCAAAGTGAGATTGTTATTCCGGGCTTGGAATGTGTACTTGGCTGCCTCAGTCCCTTTGGAGAGTGCTCACAGTTGATCCGTCCTCTCTGTCACTGATGGGCTTCTGGGTCATCGCCAGGATTTCAGTGAATAGTGCTATCCTAAGAATTCTCTCTCAGTTCTTTTTCTTCCTCTCTTTGGTCTTAAAGTCACCCAAACTGGAGCATGTACAAGTTGCAAGCCCAAGTTGGGACCCTTTTCTGTGTGACAATCCTTGGGCTTGGTGTTGACTGGAAAGAATAATCCTTTAATACTGGTGAGAATGTCGATCCCTTTTTAATGGGCGAGCGGTTTGTAGCAGGTGGGGAAGGGGAAAGATGAGTGGAAATACATGCACAAGTTGTGTTGTCAGAGAAGTCACTTATTTTGTACCCTGTTGCCTAGAAGCAGCCATGTATTCATGCCTTGACTTTTCTTTTCTTTTTAACCTGAAACCAGAGAGCTTTGCCTGTGTGCTCCTGATCTATAACGTGTGACCTTGATTTATTGCCTGGTGCGATCCGGGGCTGTGGCCTGGCTGCCTTGCCCTGCATCCCATCCGCGTGCTCTCTGCGGAGCTCTGACCCTGGCAGAGATGGGTGACTCCAAAGGGCTGAGGGCGGGGGCCCTTGTGGTCTCCTTTGCCCCTTTGACAGAAGACACATCTATGACTCTGCCCTTGACCACCCCATGCCCTACATACTGCACCTTGGGGAAGGCCACCTCCCATCCTGCAGCCTCCAGGGAGGGAGAGGTTATGTCTGATTAGCATTTGTGGACCATCAGGAAACAACCAAAACTGTTTAGTTGTGATGCAGGCCTGGCATTCTAAGAATGTGATTGGGAGCCAAGGGGAAGGTGGCTGTCCAGAGGGGTGGTGATCTCCTGTGGGACCTCCCGATTTCCCACACAAGTCTGGGCCCACTCCCCCATGGAGCCAGCACCCAGAGCCCATGCAGCCTTCTGCCAAACAGGAGGCTTGGTGGGGAGGCGCTAGGACCAAAGCAGGGGAGAGTCACAGCAGGCGAGGCGGAGTGCCCTGGCAGCAAGGCAGAGCTCAGGTGTGCTGCTGGGTAGGGGGCAGTGGAGGGCGGGGGTCTCTACTGGAGCACAAGGGTGGTGTGAGAGCCGGGTGGGTGGGAGCAGGAGAGGAGGCCCTGGGTTGCCGGAACAAGCAGCCTGGCAGTGGGCAGCTGAGGTTTCTCTTCCGGAGCCTTCAGTCTTAGGAAGCCGGCGGCTCGTGGTGAGCCCAGCGCTAAGGAAGGAGAGGATGTGGGAAGGCCTTTGCCTCGGTAATTGGTAATCATCGGGGCTGCCTGTGACCTTGGCCAGAGATGGGGCTGCGTAGGAGGCCGGGACAGCAGAGGGGAAACCAGAGGAATTATGATTCATGAACATAATTACTCAATCTCCCCTGCTGCCACTTTTCTCACACACTTTGGAAATAGGGTTTTTTCCTTCTCTTTTTTCAGTAATCCTCTTCTGCAAATAGGGTTCATTTATTAATGTGTTGATGAGTACTTAGGCTCACTGAAACACTGGAAGCCTGGTGCGGCTCCTGGCTTCCTGATGGGTTTTGGGTCAGTACTTGTGAGCAGACCATGCAGGAAGAAGCCAGCTGCTGGGTGTGCAGGGCTGCTGGTAGCTCTTGTTCTCTCTCTCTCTCCCTCTTTCTTTCTTTCTTGAGACAGAGACTCGCCATGTGGCTTTGAACTCACTATATAGCTCAGGCTGGCCTGGAACTCTTGGTGATCCTCCTGCCTCGGCCTCTCCAGTGCTGGGGTTGTAGGTGTGGGCCACCACACCTGGATTCCTCTCTTTTCCCTTTGGTTCTGGAGTCCAAAATGGAACAAAAGCTCTGGCTCCTTCACCAAGAGCTGCAGACTTCAGGCTTCAGTGTGCACTGCTATCAACCCGGGCTGTGATTAAAACCCACATCACAGAGCATTGAGCTTCTGAATTAGTGGGGCTGGTGGGGGGTGGCAAGAGGTACAGTACCGGTCCCTAGATGCTGGTGATGCTGTCGTCTCAGGCCACACTGTGAGAACCACTTCCCTGGAGACATGATCGCACACAACACAGCATCTCAGCCTGGAGCCTGGCCAGAGGAGTGGGGCATGAGCTGGCTTGTGGGATTGAGGCCAGGGCAGACAGTCCTGCCTTTGGGCCAAGCAGTGGAACCAGATGCCCCTGGGGTACGTTCTGCCCACAGAATATTGCCACCGAGAGCTGGAGTTTCCAAATGGCCCACCTGCCACAGTGCTCAGATGGCAGATGGTAGTGGTCTGTGTGGTCTTTCTTTTGTGACAGGGTCTTGCAAAGTAGTTCAGGCTGAGCTTGAACTCTCTCTGTAGCTCAGGCTGGTCTTGAATTCACAGTGATCCTCCAGCCCCAGCCTCCTGAGTGCTGGGATTACTGGTGTGCACCACCGTGCCTGGCTGGAGGTGGTCTTTTCTAACTCTGCTTCTGCCCTCTGCCAAGGGGCCTATCTACTCTCCAGTGGGTGACTCTGTGAGCCCTGTGGCCTGGGTGGGAAAGGGCCAGCAGGCCAAGCTGGGTTGCTGTGAAGCCCGGAGCTGGCAAGAAGAAATGTTGCTCTTGAGACCAGACTAGGTCTGCAGTCTCCACCTGGGCAGCTGGGGCTGCCTCCTGTCTGGTCCCCCGGTTCCTGGCCATTCTCTAAACCTCAGCCAGGCTGGGGTGTAACTCAGGGGCAGAGCACTTGCCTGGCATGTGAAAGACTCTGGATCCCCAGCACTGCAAAAACAAATCACACAATGTTTCTTAAACATGACCTCCCTGGGGTTTGGGGATTTAGCTTAGTGGTAGAGTGCTTGCCTAGCAAGTGCAAGGCCTTGAGTTTGATCCCCAGCACCCAAAAAAAAAACAAAACAAAAAAGACCTCCTTGCCCTCTGAATAAAGTCCAGCCACCTTCACGTGGCCTGCAGAGTGGTCCCTGCCCCACTTTCATAGCCCGTTTTTCTCTCCTTGCATGTCCTTATGTAAGCTGCTGTGGACTCTAAGCTCTTACGTGTGCGATCGTCACCAAGTCTCTAAATGTTTTTTGTTTTGCTGTCTTTTTCTTCTTCTTCTTCTTCTTTTTTTTTTTTTTTTGAGACAGTCTAAGTACATAGTTCAGACTGGCCCAGAACCTGTGGTGATCATCCTGCCTCAGCCTCCTGAGTACTAGAATAATAGGTGCACACCACCATGCTCAGCTTCTGAGTCTCCAAATGTAGCTGCATCCTCATGGAACATTCCACCCCTGTCCCCTTCACTGGGCTCCCTTTTTCATGTCCTGCAGGTCTCATCTGGAACATTTCTTTGTGCGAGCCGCTGTGACCTCTGACCACCCTGACGGCCTGCTGTGTTCCCCGTGACTTCCCGTGCTCAGCTTGGCACACTGAGGGTGCATGGTACCCATCAGCTTTTTCCCTGGTCATCCGCACTAAGATAAGGTAACCCAGGTTTACTCTTGGGGTCCTGGCCTGTTCTGTAGTACCGCCTCCTCTGGGTGTTGAATTACAGTCCACCCTTCTAACAGTAGAGGACTGAAAGCTGCATGTGCCAGGGGAGAATAGCTGCCTCGCATTTGCCAGCTCTGGGTGTGCTCCTCAGCACCACAGAAAGAAAACCAAATAAAACCAAAATAAAACCTTTTCCAGATATTCTTGCAGTAGAATTCCCAGTGTGATTCAGATTGCCGGTCAGACGTGCTCATTCTCGGCTGGTGGGAAGAGGCTGGCCACTCCTCTGGCTGGGTCCCAGGACATCCCCTTTGCTGGCGTGGCCCTGGCAGGGCAGCAGGATCCTGAGCGGGCGGCTTCCCCATGCAGTTGCTACCTGGTGGTGGCAGAGGCCACAGCTGCTGGGCAGTCCAGTTCTGCAGCGGGATCCTGGGAGCAGCCCAGGAGCTGGCTCCTGTGCGCCTCCAGGCCATTTAGCATCCTGCACAGCAGCTGCCTCTGCCTGAACGCACAGGCCAGCCCTTGCTGTCCTCCTGCCGGTGAGTCACTTGTGGAAGCGTTTGCTTTCCCTGCTGTGTGAGTGAAGGGACATGGTGACTGGAATAATCCCTGCTCGGCTGCAGGCGATGAATATTTGTTGAATGAATGAACTTTTGCATCGAGGGTTTTTTCTTTTTGTTTTCCAGTCTTGGGCATTAGTCCCAGAGCCTTGGCACTGAGTTAAGTCTCCAGCCCAGGCTGTTTTTACTATTTTGAGACAGAGTCTCAAAGTTGTTAGGTTGCCCAGCCTGGCTCAAACTTATGATCCTTCTGCCTCAGCCTCCCAGAGTCCTAGGACTACATGCCTCTGCCACCAAATGCTAGTACACCTTTCATTTAAAGAAAAAATTACTGCAGTCCCAGCACGTGGGAGGCTGAAGCAGGAGGATCACCACAAGTTCAAGGCCAACCTGGGCTGCACAGTGAGCTCAAGGCCAGCCTGAACTGCATAGGAGATCCTGTCTCCAGAACATAAAGTAAAATAAAAATTACTGCTTATGGATGATTGATTGATTGGTTATTTTGTTTTGTTCTGTTTTGAGACAAGGTCTGGGTATGTGGTTCAGGCTGACCTTGAACTCATGGCAGTCCTCTTGCCTCAGCCTCCTGCATGCTGGGATTACAGGGATGTCCCACCACACCTGGCTATTTCTATTTTGGGACAGGGTCTGAATAAGTTGCCCAGGCTGAGTTTGAATTTGCCATCGGCCTGCCTCAGCCTCCTAGACCGCTGGGATTGCAGGTGTGCACCACCACGCCCAGATCAGATTGCATTTTAAATCTGGTAGGTAAAAGCTAGCTTTTAGTTTAGTCACATAAATGAACTTCAAATTTAGGGGATTGTTTAGAAGAGCGGACAGTAGAGGGTTGCGACAGCTGACTTCAGGTGATCTGGAGCCAGCTTGGCGCACGGCCCCTGAGGATGGAATGACCACAGGCAGAGGTGCTGGGCCGTCTGTTCAGGGTGTAGCAGCCATGCGGATGTCAGTTAGAAAGGTTAAACTTCTCTCCCAGCAGAAATTCTCTGCTTCCAGCACTGTGCCAGACCTGTGTTAGGGAAGTGGATGGCCCACTTTGCCTTTAAGGAAGAAAGATCTAGTTAGGGAATTTCTTGGGGAGACGAGGTAATTAGATGTCCAGTGTAGTGGGAGAAAAATGCTAAGAATAGTCCAAGTGGGCTTCCCGGAAGAGGAGGTAACTGCGATGAACTCTGAGAGAAGGTGTTCAGGACCAGGCTGGGGCATTGTCAAAAGTAGTTGAGAAACCAGGGAGGAACTGACCGACCTAAAGTGCCGTACTGTGGGTCGCCGAAGCCTTGTGTTGTGAGTGGCCCTGGACCTCGCTCATTTCACACTTTGACCAAGCTGGGACACATGTTAGTGTCAGGTCCCACATTTGAACCCAGGTCATCCTGAGTTGTCATGCTGTCTCATCAAGACACTAGATCATGCTTTTTATTTTTTTATTTTTATTTTTTTGGTACTGGGGATCGAACTCAGGGCCTTGTGCTTGGTAGGCAAGCACTTTAACCACTGAGCTAAATCCCCAGTCCCAATCATGCTTTTTATTTATTTGACCCTGAACAACGAGCTGGGGAATTCTGCTTCAAGTGGATGATGTAAGTGACAGATGTGAGCAGCACGCCCTTCCCGGAGCCACTTGCTGGACTCCAGGCTCCGACAGACAGGAGCCAACCAAGAGGGACCGCAGGTCAGACTTTTGCAATCGGGTGTCTGGGAACTGATGATGGACACATGCTGAGAAGAGGGTGACTCCTTCCCGGCCTTGGGTGGGGTGGGGAGCTGGCAGGTCCCCTGGACCTTCCCTGCCCGCCGCCCGCCTGACTCAGTCACTCTCGGACACCCAGCATCCCCGCAGGCTCCTCGCTAGGTTGGAGCTGGGGAGTGCACTGCTCGCCTTCCTCCTGGCTCTAGCAGCAGGCCTGGCCGCCAGTAAACTCACTAGGCTCAGCGTGGGGCTAAATAAGCCTTCTCAGACCTGTCTGCCGAGGGCCCACTCCCTGGCCACAGTCTGTGGCCTTGTAACCTCCTCCCGCAGGCGCTGACACACAGGGGGCTCAGTAAATATTGGCCGATGAGCAGCAGGCTGCCAATTCTAATTCTCTTCCCTGCTTCTGGATCGCAGCTGATTTTAGTTTTTCCATCCTGTCCTCCTGCCCCCAGAAGCAGGAGGTTTCTCTGCTTCTGGGCGCCCTCCCCACAATCTCCTGCACAGTGGAAATCTCCCACCTTAGGTGGTCTGTGGCGGTGTCAAGGCTGGAAGCTAAGGGCCTAGGAGAAGAGAATGCATTCTCTTGTAGGGTGTGCAGAAGACGGGGTTAGGTGGGCGGGCAGAGGAAGCAGAACCTGAAGAATGGACCCATTGAACGCCTGGGCTGCCCAGGCAAGGCTAAGCAAGGGTTGGTTTTCAAACTAATATTTGCTCTTTGCTTGGGTGAAGGCTTCAGCTTGTCCGAGCGGGGAGTGGCCTCTTGGACGATGTTCATGGGGAAGGGGGTTGGGGAGGCTGGACACTTTTTCTGTAAGCTCTTTGAACCTCAGAGAAATCTCTTGGGTGGGATCAAGACTGCTAGTTTTCTAATTTCACATCTTATAACTATATAGATGACTGTATGGTTGCCAGACTGACCATGAATATCAAGACTATTCTGATGAAGTATGTGTGCAACACTTGACAGATTTGGGAGTCAGATGTATTGATGAGGGCTGGGGATTTAGCTCAGTGGTTAGAGTGCTTGCTTAGCAAGCAGAAGGCCCTGAGTTTGATCCCCAGTAGCAAAAATAAATAAATAAATAAATAAAAAAAAAGTACTAATGATTGCTCCTCTGGGTTCTAGGTTTTATGCCACACTGAGGAAGTTCCTCCTAACTCCATAACTATGACCACCATGTTTTCTGTATTACTGCACACCGACCCCCAGTTGGGCTATATCAATAGGTGGAAGTAAAAGAAAATAAAACCAGGACTGAGGATGTAAATGTAGTTCAGTGGTAGAGTGTTTGCCTAGCATGCACATGGCCCCGGGTTCAATCCCTGACAGCTCCACTCCCCCCTCAAAGAAAAGCAAAACCAAAAACCATTTAAACTTCAATTCTACCCCTCAGATGTGTCCATCATCAGCATGAGATGAACCTTATTCCTCATTCCTAGATAAATGAATACAGAGAAATAGACATAAATATTTATTTGAAAAAGTATTAAAATTTCTGTGAACACAATAGAAGAAACTGCTGTAAAATTAAAGAAAGTATTAAGGTTTAAAGAAATGTGTTATTCACAAGAGCTAATTTCCTACCTATTAAAGAAAATAGCTTGTGAGTCACACGTGTAATTACTTGTGTTCTTTTCAGACCGTCCCTATCGACTCTTTGCTATGAAAAATGAGGACAGTAGAATTCTCATATTAGTTCTCATCTACTTTTTTCTATATCCTGATTGTGTTAATCATATTAAATTGCTCATTTTATAATATTTTGACTGTGTCCTGTAACCATAATCCTTATAATTAATGCTTATTAATTATTTCTTATTTAGAGGGCTTTAATGGTTATCATCATCCTCTTATATGATCTCTGCCCTCCTGAGCTCTTTATTTTTATTTCTGTACTACTTAGCTCATTTCATTGTTAAGACAGTTTTCTCCCTGTATTCTCTCATATCTTTCGTGCTGGAGAATCTCTGTCAATCTTCACCAAATTTAGAGCCGGAAGTGGTAGCGCACACCTGTAACCCTAGCAGTCTGGAGGATGGGGTGCCAGAGGGTTGCAAATTCGAGCCAGTCTCAAATTAAAAAGAAAAATCTTGATCAAATGTGTGTTGGATTTTGGCTAAGGCTGATATTCTCGGTCTATATTTTCTTCCACTTAGAATTGTGAGGACATTCTTGGATTCTCTTATGCTGGATGTTGCTATGGGGAAGGCGAAGATAGTCTGAATTTTTTCCCACTTTCACAATAAATTTTTTTGGGAGGGGGGGAAGAATTTCTGGTTGGAGTTGTAGCTTGGTGGTAAGGCACGAGTTTAGCATGCTCAAGGCGCTGTGTTCAACCTCCAGCACCTCACACAAAAACAAAAAACAGCAGACAGGTGTGGCAATGCACACCTGTAATCTCAGCACTTGGTGGGTTGAGGCAGGAGGATCACTGTGAGTTCATGGCCAGCCTGAGCCGTGTAGTGAGTTCAGCCTGGGCTACGTGGTGAGACCCTGTCTTAGAAAACCAAAACAAAAAAAAAAAAAACACCAAAAACAAAAACCAAAGAAACCCCCCAAAATAGTTTCTTCCGGAACCTGAAAATGTTTTAAGTGAATAGCTGAGCTAGGCAGTTCTCAGTCTCAAGCATTTGTGGAATAGAGTTCCTTACTTCTGTCTTCAGATTCACGTTTTCCGTTCGTTTCACAGAAATCTCGTGGTATCTTGAGCACATCTCCCATTCCTTGGGCCTGGTTTCTTTGTCTGCTGTGCTTTGCTGTTAGCGGCCTTTTCCATCCGTGTTCTGTGGCCATCTCAGAACTTGGCTTCATCACCATCTGTATTCCAAAGGACGCAGAGTTTTGTTCTCTGTCTGTTACAGCGCACTAGTTCTCCAGTGAAGTTCTTTGGTTTATCTTTTCCTTTGTGAGCCTGCATCTCCCTCTTCCTCCCTTCTTGTGGGTCTCGTCTTTGTACTCCCGGGTCATCAAATACCGTTCTGGGGAAGTTACTGGAGTTGCAGCAGTGGGGCAGAGCCACTTTTGGAATCGTGCGTCCCTGCAGGTCGAGCTATCTGTCTGCCCCTCTGCAGCTGCTACTTTATACCTGATCCGTGCTGGTGCCACTCTGCTCAAACATTCTTGTGGCCCTAAAATAAGTAACTTTCTTCCCACCAGGTTGCGGCTGCTCTGTCCCCACCTCAACCACAAGCAGCCAGAGGCTGGGTGTCTGACATCTGCTTTCTGGATGTGAGGAAGGGAGAATGAATTGGCGGGGACATTGGATGGTCCTCTATTCTGGGGTTTTGAGAGTGGTCCCTGTAGCAACCACCTCCATTGGGAGGTGGATCCCATTTCTTTCGGAAGGGAAGGAAGGAATATTCCTTGGAACTGGCTACTTTTCCCAGTTGTGTGTGGCTCTGGAGCCCTGATTTCCCTTGAGAGTCGGCCCTTTCCTGGGGGGAAAGATTTGAGATAAGATCTCCTTGTGTAGTTAGGCTGCTCTTGAATTCACTATGTAGCCCATAGCCCACCTGTCCTCACTTCCTGATGATCCTCCTGCCTCAGCCTCCCCAGTGCTGGGATTACAGGCGCGCGCCTCCACATACAGCTAAAGGCTTTGATCTTGTTCCAGTTTTGCCGCCTCCTGCTCCAGTAGCTCTCCCCACTGCTTCTCAGCTGAGGAGAACAAAGAATGAGCAGGAGTTTGCCTCTTGGCAGATTTGGGAGCATTAATGAGAATTCTAGTTTTGTTCTCATTTGGGTTGTCAGGGTTGGGCCAGAGGTAGGAGTTGCACAGCAAGTCTTGCTATCTTCGTTGCTTTCTTTCCCTCCAGTCTTGACGTTCATAGTACCTGCTTATGCCTGTTTCCCTACTTGTTGACTCTTGGTGAATTTATTTGCTTCTTGGTTTTTTTTTTCTGTAATTCATTTTGTTTATTATCAGGAGGAGGAAAATTCTGCTGCCATTTCAATTCTCCATCTTAAATCTATAAGATATTTCAACATATTTTGTCTTATCATACTCAAAACTCTGTGGGAATATTTCTGTATTAGTCCATTTTTCTGTTTTTTGCTACTATCAAATACTTGAGGCTGAGTATTTCATAAAGAAAAGAGGTTTATTTAGCTCACAGTTGTGACGGTATAGGGGCTTGTCTGGCACCGGCTGGGTGCTGGTGAGGGCCTCATGGTGAAGGTGTCCTGGCTGTAACGTGTAAGAGGGAGACAGCACTGGCCAGACCGGAAGCCAGAGTGTGGGGAGGGCCAAGGATCCAAGGTGGGCCTAGAAGTGTGGTAAACAGGATGGTAAAATGTATCTGCTCACAGAACAGAACTGCTACTTGTGGATAAAGTGTTTCTGGACCCAGCAAAGCAGCAGCAAGTAGGATTCTAATTTAGGAGCCCGCAGGATGGCAAGGAAACTTCCATAGCCTCACAGAAGGTTCTAGAACAAGCATCTTGGCTTGCTGACTTCCTCTTGTGTCTTTCATTCTCCCGCTTGCAATTGGGGCTGGCCTGGTGCTTAGAGACCAACCTGAGGCACCAGAATCATTTCTTCCTCAGATTCTGCACCGAGGGAATGGAGGCAGCGAGGCCCCACTTCTCTGGGGTGGGAAGTCCTGGTGGTCTGGGCCTTTGTCACCGTCCCTCTCCTTCCGCCTGGTCGCCCTCTGTCCCAGCACTCCTGGCAGGTCTGGACCTGAGGGCGCAGCTTGGCTCCCTGGGGGACTGCCGTGGCTTGGTGGGGGCCGCCAGCCAGGACTTCTACCCCGCCTCGCCTTCCCAGCCCCAGCAAGAACCGTCTGTTTTCTTCCTGTCTCCTTTCTGCCAAAGAATCTTTTATAAACTTTTTTTTTGGCTAAGAATAACTTACAGTTAAGAAGGGAAAAAAAGTCCCCACTGGAGCAGAAAACTCCCCTTCCGTGTCTGCCAAAGAGCCTGGTCACTGGGGTTTGAAGTGCCCTCAGTCGGGGCCCCCTGAGCTGAGCACCAGGACTCTGACTGCACCTTTTTCGGGTTCAGGCTCCCCTGAGGCTACCCAGTGGGCGTGCAGATCTCATCAACCCGCCTGCTTGCAGAGCTCTGGTGCTGTGTTGTGGCTGCCACCAAAGCAGCATACTTCATTAGAGGCAAGAGCAGCCATGCTGGCAGGGAGAGAGAGAAAGGGTCGCCTGGGAGAAGTAAAGGTGGCTCTGTGGCTTGCTTCCCCCTCCTTTCTCTCTCTCTCTGTCCTTCCCTTCCTCCCTCTCTCCCTTCTTCCTCCTTCTTTCTTCCTTCTTTCCCTCCTTTCCTTCTTTCCTTCCTTTATTTTTTGTGGTACTGGGGCTTGAACCCAGGGCCTTCACACTGAGCAACATCCCCAACCCTTTTCTAATTTTTATTTTGGGACAGAGTCTCACTAAGTCTCTAAATTCCCTCAGGTTGGGCCAGAACTGGCAATCCTCCTGCCTCAGTTTCCCAGAGTGCTGGGATTGCAGGTGTGTGCCACCATACCCGGCCTCACTCATCTTTTTCATCGCGCAGGCAGCAGTGCCTCTTCACTGGAGCTCCAGGCTGTCCTAGCAGCCACGCGAGTGCCCTGGGCCAGCAGACGGCAAACACTTCATCTGCGCTCACCTCTGCACAGGTGCTCATCCACACTGCCCACACTGGAAGACTTTTTGTTTGGGTTTTTCAGAGTGTTCTGAAGTTGCTGCAGATAAATTCGAGGAGTAAGTTGTAAACGGGAACAGTCGTTCTGTTCTGTGGTCTTTCAGGAGTACCCAGAATTTAGTCCGGCCTGTGAGGCATTCTTGGGGGTCCCTGCCAGCTCTTCAGGATCTACGTGGATAGAAATTCTGGGTAGAAATCGGCAGATCTGTTGAGCAACTTGCAGATTTTATGGCTGCCTGTGGCATTCAGGATATGTGTTTTACATCTGAATGCCGAGGACGACACTTTAATGTCATCCAGGCTTCACTTCATGAAAGATTCTATTTCTGGCTTTGCTGGCTGGGCACGTTTCCTAAACTCTGAACCCTGGCCTTGTCTGTTAGGTGAGGTTAAGTTTCCCAACTTCTTTTAAGGGAAACAGTGAGTTCTAAGTCCTTAGCAAGGTCTGCCCTTGGCAAACGCCAGGGGCTGACCATCATGTCCTTGCCTTGCCGATCCTAAACCCACCCGGCCTCCTCTCCTCACTTGGACAGCAGCGCACATACCCGGCTGGCAGCTGGCTGGGTGGATTAAAACCTTTTCTGAAGACTGGATTTTATTGTTTGCCTAAGGTCAGCGCCCTTCACCATCGTTTAACTTTTGGTTCTTCATGGAGATTTGAGAGTTGTGAGTCTCAAAGTAACACTTTTATACACCGTCATTTCTGCTGATGCCTAATCCATCCATCCATTTGTATGACTCAAAAGTATATTCTACCAAAGAGTGACATTTTGTGTCCCCAGGTTCTGTGCATGCCAGTGTGTAGAGGCTAAAGCCTGAATGTCCCCAAGTATATATGTTGGCAGGGGACTTAGGCGATGGTGTGTGTGGACAGGCCTGGACTGGTGATCATTTTAGTTGAAGTAAAATTAGCCACAGGGGATTCCTAAAATTTCCATTAGTAGCTTAGTGTTTGAGCTGAGTCAGGATTTGGGTAATTGGGGAGATTGGCTGAAATTGGAAAGCCTGCTAATTAGAATAATTGTTGCTAGTTTTTGGATCCTTTAGTTCAGGCACCCCTCTTCCATAGTGTGTGCCATTAAGTCCTCACAGTAACCCTGTGGGGTAGGCACCAATTTTATAGATGAGAAAACTGAGGTCGAGGGAGGCCAAGTAGCTTTCAATGTGGATGTGGGAATTCAAGCTCTCTGTCTACACTAGTGACCGTGGTAAGCTACATGGCTGCTCTGGGTCATTCTGTGTTGTCTCTAGCTAAATAAGTTACCCACAGTGACCCTGCCCGGAACTGGCAGGGCCAGAGTTCAATGCCTAGCGCTCTGATGCTGTTCCTGTCGCGAGCAGAGACCCAGAGGCAGGGTGATGCATGGAGGCAAGGTACCTGGGAAGGACCCACTGCTGGGCTGAGTTCTTCTGGTCTGGAGCAAGGAGTGCATTTTCCTCTCTGGATATTTCCTTATGCACTAAAATTAAATTACAGCTCCACTAAGGAAAATGAATGATTAACAAAAAGATCAGCAGCAGCTCCACTACTTTACACTCTCATTTCTCTGTGTTCCTTTCAGTTCTTACCCTGCTACATAATTCTACTTTTGTACTTAATATTCTATCCATGACTGTAATTTTTTTCTGTCTGTATAATATTCTGTGAAATTGATACGATTTACTTAACCACACAGTGCACCATCCTAGGTATGGCCTTTTCATTTATGTTTTTTCTGGTTTTTTGAGACGGGGTCTCACTGTGTAGCCCAGGCTGACCTTGGACTTGCAGAAATCCTCCTGCCTCAGCCTTCCAAATGCTGGGTTGACAGGCATGCACCATCACACCCGACAGGCCTTTTTTCATTTTTGAATTTCTTTGATTAGGATAAATCCTAAAAGTAGAATGATACAGTTGAAGGGTTTAAGTATTTTTATTATCCCAACCTTTTCGAGAGTCCCTCAATTTTATCATCTTTGGTAGTGCCTTATTCTGTTCAGCCTCAAGAACATGAGGTATTTTTGTTTTGTTTTGTTTTGTTTTTGCAGTACTGGGGGTTGAATCCAGGGGTGCTATACCACTGAACTACATCCCCAGCCTTTTTATTTTGGGACAGGGTCTCCCTAGGTTACCCAGGCTGGCCTTGAACTTGGGATCCTCCTGTGTCAGCTTCCTGAGTAGCTAGGATTACAAGTGTGTGCCACTGCATCTGATAAAGAAGCCAGACTTCGTGTTCTCACTATCTTTTCCATAGTTTTTGGTATAGTTTTGGTAGTCTGTATATTTTTTCTTTTAGTTATAGTATTTATTGTTTTAAGAACTTTTTATTTATTTTAGAAAATGTCAAACATGCACAGAAGTAGACAGAAGGGTCTTACTGCATTTCCATCTACTCGTTGCTGATTTCAGCAATTGTTTCCTCGTGCCCTGTCTTGTCCCATCTGTACCTCCATGCATACTCCCCTTCCTTTATTATTTTGAAGCAAATCCAGATGAGATAACACTTAATCCATGGTTATTTCAGTATCGTGAAAAGATAAGACCTTTATAGAATCATAACCACACTATTTATTTGGTGCTAGGATGGAACCTCATGCGAGTCAGAGGCTCTGTATCATTAAGCCACACCCCTGACCCCTATTTTTTTTTCTTCTAAATTTAGTCAAACCTGTTGAATTTGTTCTTTTTCTTAATTTTTCTCCTACCCTCCCCTCCTTTCTTTGAGTGGTTGTGGGGACTGAACCCAGGGCCTTGGCATTGGGGTACATCCCCAGCCCTTTTATATTTTTTATTTTGAAACAGGATCTTATTAAGTCACTAAATTGCCCAGGTTGGGCTCGAACTCGCAGTCCTCCTTCCTCAGCCTCCCAGAGTGCTGGGATCACTGGCGTACGGCACTACACCCAGCTTGTCCTATCCCCTTTAAAAGATATTTCTCAAAGCTTGGCAGAAGGAGCAGAGAAGAGCTGAAGTCAGTCTTGGTGCCAGCCAGATTCAGGGTGTCGACGGGGTGGGAGCAGGCAAGGCAGCTCCTTTACCTGGCTTTGTGGTCCTGCAGGTGAACCCGGTCACCATGGTGCTGCTGCGCCCGGCCCTCCCCAGCTGCCTTCTGCTGGCCTTGCTCACCTGCGGCGCCACCTCACAGGTGCTAGCGAGGTCTGCAGGCCAACTGCCTATCAGTGCTGCCTCCTTCCTGGACGACCTCATGCAGCGCTACGGTGAGGGTGACAGCCTCACTCTGCCGCAGCTGAAGGCCCTGCTCAACCACCTGGATGTGGGAGTGGGCCGCGATAATGTCACCCAGCGTGCACAGGGACACAGGAACCTCTCTGTGGTAAGGCTCCCTCTGGGCCAAGACTGCCAGTGGTCTCTCAGGTCCTGGCCTGGTGGGGCTAAGGGTGGGTGAGCAGCTTGGGAGGATGGGGTGGGCAGGTGATAGTGAGTTACAGCAAGCAGGCAGGTTCCTATTGCCCGCCTGCCGTGTGGATCGGCATAATCTGTCTTCAGCAGCACCTCTGTCTTGCATGGAATTCTGAAGCCCTCCCAAAGGGCCACCAGGAAGTGGAGTTCTCAGCCCCACATACCATCCTTTGGGGTGCACTTGGATCCCCGGGAACCGTTCCTAAGCTGTGGCTCCCAGCCCAGTATTTCTGGCATAGTTTACGTTCCCCTAATCCCCGTGCATGCATGACACGTCAGGTGCAAGAGGGATTCTCTTCTCTTCCAAGAGAGAACACTGAGCATCCCTTGGGAATTCCTGGAGGGAGAAGGGGCGGCACCGGAGGACTGCTCCAGGGCTTCAGGCAGCTAGTTCAGTGTCCTTCCTTCCCTACCATCCTGGCTGCTCCAAGCCCGAGGCTATCTGTGGCAGCCAAACCTAAGCCAGCCGGCAGGGTCTTGATATATTTGCTTTGCTTCCTGCACTGAGTGTTATGGGAAACAGAGACATGAGTCATATTTAAGGAGGTTACTGTCAAGATGGGGAGCTCAGAGGTAGCTGAAATAAAAATGAAGCATTGTATTCTGTGGTCAGATGTGAGATTCAGGCTCATGCCTGGACTGTCTTCGAACTGCATTTTCTGAAGGATGAATAGTTGGGCCCAGGAAAGTGAGCAAGGGGACCACGTGGCATGGACACAGCCAGCTGGTGTGGAAAATGCCCGAGTCTGTCAGGAGGCTGCGGTGCCGGCGGCAGTACAACTGTATCCACGTGGGTCTCCAGGCCTGCGGGGGCAGCAGTGTCCTGGCGTCTCCAGACTCCAGCCCTCGGCTTTACTGGCCCAGAAACTTCAGTTGTCAGCACACCTAGAGGGCTGATTCTTAGAGATAGGCCCAACTAGCTTAGAGTAGATGGGGATAAAGTATGATTAGTAAAATTGCGGCATTTCCCAGGAATGGTATGTGAGAGCTGCTTGCCAGTGGAATACCTCCCAAGGTGACTAGGTGCTCATTTCTGCTGGCCAGCCGGAACTTGCCCTGTGGCTGGCTCCAAATCTTCAGATTTTCCTTCCCCAGCCTCTGCCAACATCCTTCAGCCTGAAGGTTAAGGGTAGCCCCACCCCTTGGATGCCAGTGCTCAAAGGAGGCTTTGGATTCTGCATTTTAACATAGCAGCTCCCTGACGATTGAGATGGGCACCCAGATTTGGTCTCCAGATGAAGCTTGTATCTTCAGCTATGCAAATAGAGCCCTGTTTTCCTGAAGCCACACTCTGGTCACCATGATTTGGAATCTGATTGTTCCTAAAACTTCTCCCAGTAACCATTTACAGATGCATGTGCTTAGCGTGTGTAATCTCCCCAGATGGCTGACCACTATGATCACTGGTGAGGTTTTCGAGTTTAGGCGCATCCTTAGGGATGAGTCTCTAGATTTCTTGTACTTTGGCCATTTCCATTTTCTTTCTATCTCTGGGTAGGACAAGCAGCAGGAGAAGCCACAGGCTTTGTGGTTTCATTGCTCTGTCACTCCCCTCGTTCCAGTGCTTTAGTTCTCGAGACCTCTTCGCTGCCCACAGTTTCAGCAACCAGTCAAGGATTGGAAGGAGTGAGTTCCAGGAGTTCTGTCCCACCATCCTGCAGCAGTTGGATTCCCGGGCCTGCTCAGCTGAGAACCAGGAGAACGAGGAGAATGAGCAGACAGAGGAGGGGAAGCCGAGTGCCATTGAAGGTGAGCAAGGGGAGGAACACAGCTGGTGTGTGAGCCCACGCGTGTGTGAGTCACACTGCAGTATAGAGGAGAGGAGAGGCTGACAAACACTCACTGTTATACTGTGTCCTCATGACTGATTTGCCACATTGCCAGGCCTTGGTCATCACAGCCAGTGGGCGCTCAGAGGGTCAGACTTCTTGACCGGCCCGTGGATGCCTTGCTTTGTGACCTTGAACTCATGGCATACTTCTTGCCTCAGCCTCGTCAGTGCTGGGATTACGGGTGTGGGCCACCATGCCCAGTTCCATCTTTTTAAGACCTCACTGGTCTACTTCATCCTTGTCCCCTTGCCGCAGTGCCTCTGTTCCAGCCAGTGGGCTCACCTCCATCTGTGGGCAGACACCACATGACTCCATAGGCCCTGACCGTCCTGAAGTTCCCTAGCGCCAGCACATGCTGCCTGATCTGGCACTTGGCCCTGTAGTGTGTCTCATACTGTCCCCACTGTCGTGGTTTAACTTGTGGCATTTAACCTTCTGTGGGGGTCCTCTGGTCCCCAGCTGAAAGGTAAGCGACCCTGGTGGCTTTTTCTGAGGCTTCTCTGCAGCTCTGAGCCACAGGCTGACCCCACGCACGTCTCTCTCAGGGCTGGTGGGTCTCTGCCCACCCGTCACCCTGCGCTCGGAGCGGCTCAGCCCTCAGTAATGGAGGCCCCGTCTGTTCTTGTTCCTCCGCAGTGTGGGGCTTTGGTTTCCTCAGTGTCTCGCTGATTAACCTGGCCTCTCTCCTGGGAGTCCTCGTCGTGCCGTGCACGGAGCGAGTGTTTTTCCGCCGGGTGCTCACTTACTTCATCGCCCTGTCAATCGGAACGCTGCTCTCTAACGCACTCTTCCAGCTCATCCCAGAGGTGCAGTAGACAGATGCTGAGCCCCCTGGCCGAGGTCCCCTCCCCTGTGCACTGAGGCGCCTGGCACTGCCACCCGAAACACAAACCAACCCCTTATCAAGGGTCAACGATGACTTCTCCCTCTGGGCCTCAGGGACCTTTCTCTCTCCTCGGGCACTCGGGTCGCTCTAGCCTCTTCGGGTGACGTTGGATGCAAGGCTCTTAGCATTCGTCCCCAGCTGGGGACCTCGCAGTCACTCCTGGGGCTCCCGAGGGACACTACAGCTGATGGCATGTGGCATGCATGCCCGCTGTTCTGAGGGGAACCTCAGTGTCAGTGTGGGTGCCGGGGGATTACCCATCGTGAATGCGGTGGACGGAAAAGAGATACATGGCATGGACTAAAAAGTGAGGCAATCCTTATTTTTAATCAGACCATCTGTTGAGGCTTTCAGAGCCAAAGTAGAACAAAGACTGTTTGACAAGAACAAACAAAAATACAAAACCAGCTGGCTGTGGTGGCACATGCCTGTAATCCCAGCACTCTGAGGGGCTGAGGCAGGAGGATCGAAAGTTCCAGCCCAGCCTGGGCAACTGAGTGACTTACCAAGACCCTGTCTCAAAATTTTAAAAAGTAGGGGATGTAGCTCAGTGTGAAGGCTCTAGGTCCAATCCCCCGTATTGCAAAATAGACAAAGAAATAAAAGGGGCACAGATCCTTGGTACCTTGCATCTTCACCTTCTCCTGAGAGGACTGACTTCCTGGGACCCTTCCTTGACTGTTGTAAAATGTCTGGTAATTTTGTTTTTAATTGTCATCACTGAGGAGCTATCAAAATAAGCCCCAAGTTGAAGCCTGCCCACACTTTCCTCTCTGGCAGGGACGCTGCTGTTGAGGGGGATGGTAACATACAGACACCTGGTCAACCAGGAGTGGTAGAGCTGCATTACATAAAGAGCCCATGTCAGTGGCTTCCCAGCTCTTCCCAATCGAAAAATTGACCCAGAAAAGATGCCACGTGGGGTTTCATGCCTCACCTGGCCTGCGCTCCTTCATAATGAGAGAAGCAGTGATTTTAGGGTAACTACGTTGGTGCCATATCAAAATTCCACATGGATCTAGCAAGCCCTTCCCAGAAGAGGCCTCATCTTGGGCTATTTTTTCAGCTCCAGAAATTGAAAATTCGCAATTTTGTAAAGATTCAAAATGAAACACCTCGTTGTCTGTTTGAATTGCCTGTTTGAATGGAAGTCCTGGCATCACACCTGCTCCGCCTTGTGGCCACAGGGCTGTGTCTTATCCTGGCCTGGGTCTGTCCTGCCTTCTTCCGGGCCTGGACTCTCAGCCCAGAGTGTGTCCCATGGGATAATGCCAGAGGACAGGTTGTTTTGTGATGAGTGATCTCGGAGCTCTCCTATCTACTCTTGAGCCCCTCTCAAAGCAAATGGAAACAAACAAAAACAACTGAAGTTCAGAAGTGACTCTCTGGGCATCAGGGCTTATTCTCTGCATGTCTGGCTTTGTTGTAACTCGCACAGACTACACCACCTGCAGGTCGTGTTGCCAGTGCTTCTGTGACACAGATTGGGTACACCAGCCGGCAGGTGTGACTCAGGCCACCAAAGGCAACAGGGGTAGTGAGAGGGTTCTAAGGCCACCCTGAAGTCCTTCTCACTTCTCCGGTACTGATTGAAGGAAATTTCATCGGATTTGAATCACTAACAAATTTTCTATTTCTCTCTCCCTCCCTACTTGTACTTTTCCTGTTGCCTCCCTCCTCTCCTCTCCACCTTCTTCCCTTAAATGGTGGTTGCCCCCTCCTTGTCCCGGGTGGGCTGGCAGTGTGGGGATACGGTCTCCTCTGTGTTACCGTCATCTCCCTCTGCTCCCTCATGGGGGCCAGCGTGGTGCCCTTCATGAAGAAGACATTTTACAAGAGGCTGCTGCTCTACTTCATAGCTCTGGCGATTGGAACCCTCTACTCCAACGCCCTCTTCCAGCTCATCCCTGAGGTATGGCAAGCCGAAGCGCTCACCCCCAGAGCAGCTTGTCTGCTGGGGACAGCGGCCAGCGGGAGGACCCTCCACTCACATGGCGGGCACAGGGAGGAGTCTGCAGGGTTCTTCCTTGTGAAAAGTGAAGCTGGGACTCAAGCAAGAGATAGATGAGGCCACCTCGTAGGTTTGAGAGCCAGGTTCAGATCCTAGCTCCCTGTCTCCAGGTTCTACAGCATGGGGCAAGCCCCCTGCCTTGCTGCCTCTGTTTCCTCATTTAAATGGGGGAGACAGTAGGATTGACCTTAAAATAATTCAGTGTTTGTAAAATGCCTGGTGTCTGGAAAGTGCTGTAAGTGTTGAGTAAAAAGAGTAGAGTAACGAGGTCACTTTCCGGCTCTTGATGTGGGGCTTTTCATGCAGTCAAATATAAACACACCACCACAGTCCATGGCTCTCAGTAGGGATTTTGGGGATGGGGGCAACCTGAACAGAACAGTCTGGGCTCACCTATACTAACCACATCCTTGCCCCTTGCCCAGGTTCTTAAGAAGATAGTCCACAAAAGAGAGGAATTTAGTTCTGTAAGGCTTGGCACTTGGCCTCAGGGATGCTTTATCTGAGTGGGTGCAATGCTTTATCTGAATGGGTAGACCCATTGATTATAATAAGCATCAGAGCACCGCAGGTGGCCTGGCAGGCCTGGGCAAAGCAGAAAGATGACTCCACGTGCTTCTCAGGCTGCTTGGTATTTTCCACAATGCTATTTTGTCTTCTTGTTGGATCAGCACCTGTGAGTGCTGTTTTGCCCACTGTGTTCTGACCTGCAGGGAGGAGAGCTCCCCTCAAGGCCTGGGCTCCATGTCCAAAGCCTCCCACCCAAGCCATTCAGTCGGGTCCGCCACCATTCCAGGCTTTGTGTGCAGGGACGGTAGCTGCCTCTTTGCAAGTCCCTAAAGAGAGTCCGCTCTCCTGAAGAGTTGACCTGAGCTGACTTGAGTGTGTTGCTTCTACCCTAGAATTCGGCCACCATGTAGGTCTCTTAGAAAAACAACACTAGAGGGTCATGATTGAATGGCCCCTTTAAAATTCAGAGGAAAAGCACTCGCCTTTTAAGCAGTCCAGAGCTCTCCTGGGTTAGAATCAACTTCTACCAGTTACCTGTTCCTGGAGGGCTGGGATTTGTTTAAAGCCCATTTCCATAAATCAGGAGCCAGACCCGGAATAGACTTCTCCTGGTCTCCACTCATATCTTCTTCCCAGTGGATTCCGCCCCTTCCTTAATAAGGGAAGCTTTCAGAAAGAACTCAACACCCCCGCCCCCAGTTTTTTTATTTTAAAATAAAGACACGGAGGTTTCACTATGTTACCCAAGCTGGCCTTAAGCAGTTCTGCCTCAGTCTCCCAAGTAGCTGAGATTACAGATTGGCATCGCCATGCCTGCTTTCAGAACCACCTAGGATTGACGCACATCTGCTTCCTCAGCCTTGTGGTTCCTATGAGGTCTGTGGTCTGGGAGATGCTGCAATTCTTACTGTTTAACTGGGGGATGGATTTCCCTTTTTAGAAAGCATAATTATACTGCTTCCCATTGTGTTTACAGGCAGAAAAGTCAGGGATGAAAGATGAAAATAAAAACACCAGAGACCCCTCCTTAAGTGTGGAATTCACCCTTAGGGTGCTTCTGTACCTTAGCACTGAGAGAAATCAAATTAAGATGGAGTCCTCATTAAAAACAGAGAGCCGTATCCACAGCTGTTCTTCTAAGTTTAAAGTCCTAAATATGATCCATCTTTTGCGTCAGAAGAGAAGCAAGAGGGAACCTGGCAGGAATAGTGACATCACATCCGGGAGTGTCAGGATTAGACTGTGCTGGCAGGAGTTTGGGCAGGCAGCAGAGTTATTCCAGGACATGGCTTTCCTTGAGTCAAGGAAGTAGTTGAGAGACGAGAGGGAACCAGTGAAGGTTTTTATTTTCTTCAACTCATTTTATTTTCCTGGGTCCACAGGCTTTTGGTTTCAACCCTCTGGAAGATTACTATGTCTCCAAGTCTGCAGTGGTGTTTGGGGGCTTCTACCTTTTCTTTTTTACAGAGAAGATCTTGAAGATGCTTCTTAAGCAGAAAAATGAGGTGAGGCCCAATTGTTAGTAAAGAAAATTCTAGCGAAGCACCCATCTCAAAAAATGTCAGTGTGTTTGCTCTCAATGTTGTGTCACTGATGGAGCCGAGGGGATGTGGTTTCCTCTGTCACGTATTGGAAACCACAGATGTCATGAGGAGGTCGTCCCATTTCATCTTGTGAGGATGTTAGCTGGGCTAGATCCTAGATGTGGCCGATGAGCCCTTAGCCAGTGGCAGTGACTGTTCCCTTTGCTTTGTTCTAAACGATCTCTTAAGTGTATACTTGTATCTTCTGATGGTAGGGAGGGCTTGGTAGCAGGCGTCATCGAATATGAGATGTAGCGGCAGAGACCAAGACTGGCCGCCCTAGCGTGGCTCTAGAGATGTGCCCTCAGGGCCGGCCACAGGTGCTGAGTTCCCTGAACAGGTGCTGAGTGGGATGCAAGTGGCCATTGCACAGGAAGGGCTCTCTGTGCTCTGTAGGGCCGCCTTGCTTCACTGAGGGTGCCCTCGGCGGCTGCTTTGGTACCTAACACCCAGTCCTTCCCTGCATGTTCAGTGCCACTGTCCATGCACCTTGCCCATGTCTCTGTGTGCCCTACTATGGCTTTCTTTTGTGCAGGAGTGTGGAGCTCTCACTCTGAGTAGGTGCTCCATTGAGATGGTTTTGGCATCACACTGACCCCCTCCTGTCGCCCTTCCAGCACCATCACGGACATAACCACTTTGCCTCAGAGACACTTCCTTCCAAGAGGGACCAGGAGGAGGGTGTGACTGAGAAGCTGCAGAACGGGGACCTGGACCACATGATTCCTCAGGCTTGCAGCAATGAACTGGATGGCAGGGCCCCTGGTATAGACGAAAAGGTCATCGTGGGCTCGCTTTCTGTGCAGGTCAGTGGCTACCACTGCCTGGGTGCTTGGGCCACCTTGAAAGGGGACCCTGGACCACCTGTGTTTTCTTATAGGACCTGCAGGCTTCGCAGAGCGCCTGCTACTGGCTGAAAGGTGTGCGCTACTCTGACATTGGCACCCTGGCGTGGATGATCACCCTGAGCGATGGCCTGCACAATTTCATCGATGGCCTGGCCATTGGTGCCTCCTTCACTGTGTCTGTTTTCCAAGGCATCAGCACCTCGGTGGCCATCCTGTGTGAGGAGTTCCCGCATGAGCTGGGTAAGCTTGCAGCCCTGAGGTTGAGACGTGCAAACAGCCCACCCAAGAACGAGGGGGAGAGGACTTGGCCACACGCTAAGTGCTAAGTGCTCAATAAAGGTGATAACATAAAGCCTGTTATCTTCCAAGGCTGGGACGGATGTCCGAAGCCTGCCAGATGGATGAGGATGAAATAGCTGAGCCAGGGCTTAGGACATACTTAGCTTTATCAGGAGAGAATATAAAAGCCAGGACTCTGGAGGCTCAGAGACCACTCAAGGTCAAATCTTGTATTTGCCATTTTTTGGCCTGTGACTCTGGGCAAATTTCCTAACTTCTCTTCCTTTCAGTTTCATCTCCTGAAAGTATCTTTTATTGCAGTTGCAAGCAAAGGAGCTCCCTTTATAGTTCACCATCAATCAAGAAAAGATAGGAGGCCTCTACTAGTTAGTCATCTGCCTTCAAAATCCTCTAACTTTGTTTCCAGCCTTTGGGCTGGGAGGAGGCAGCCATCACGGCAGATGGAGATGGCGCCTAGAGAGGAAGCTGAAGAAGGACGCTGTCAGTCTTAAGTCAGGGGTGTCTTGATTTTTACTGTGGTGTAAGTGGTCTGTCTTCTGACTCAACATCCTGCCCCCGCCATCCTTCTAGGTGACTTCGTCATCCTGCTCAATGCCGGGATGAGTATCCAGCAGGCCCTCTTCTTCAACTTCCTGTCTGCCTGCTGCTGCTATGTGGGCCTGGCCTTTGGCATCCTGGCAGGCAGCCACTTCTCTGCCAACTGGATTTTTGCTCTGGCTGGAGGAATGTTCCTGTATATTGCTCTAGCTGATATGGTAAGTCTGCCATCGTTTATGCTGTGTAGACAAAACTGGGCAGGATCACTAAATCCATGGGCAGCCGGACAGCTAAAGGGACATTAGTTTTTTGTTTTTGTTTGTTTTTTCCTCTCTTTTTCTTTTTTATTTTGAGACAAGGTCTTGCTAAGTCCCTGAGTTGCCCAAGCTGGGTTTGAATTTGGAATCTTCCTGCCTCAGCCTCCCTTGGTGCTGAGATTATAGACATGTGCCACTGCATCCAGCAGTTAATTCGGTTTTAATAACATCTTCGTTAAAGCATCTTTTGTATACCTTATATTTTACCTATTTCAGATGTACCATTGAAGGGTTCCTAAGGAGGCATTAGTTTTAAGGTTTTGTGTATAGGTTCATTTATTTGTTGTTTTGAGACAGGGTCTTGCTAAATTGCCCAGACTGGCTTTGAGTTTGTGACCTTCCTGCCTCAGCTTCTAGACTAACTGACATTACAGGTACATGTAGGATACTTGGCTGGGACATCAGATGTTATTTTATTTATTTCAGACATCAGATTTTAAAGGGTAAAAATGTGTTTCTGTTGGCATATGTCATTAAAGAAAATGATTATATGTGATATAGGGTCCATACTTAAATACTGTAGAATAGGTATACAAAGATGAATAAAAAAAGGGAAGGAGAGTACCAGGGAGGGAAGGAAAGAAAATTACCCATAATTTTTCTGCCCCAAAATAACAATAATAGCACTTTGTTTATTTTTTTTGTCGCAAAGAATTGTGTATGTCTGTTTTTAAATAACTATAATCACATTGAGTATGCAATTTTACGTTTTGATTTCTTCTTTACTAATATATCATGTATTTTTCCATGCCACATACTTTTTGCAAGTACCCTTTTCAATGGTACTAGAATTGATGTACTGTTATAGATATACCTTAATTTCAGAACTAGAATTGTTGGTTTTTGGCTTTTCCTCCCTGCCCTCGCCTTTTTCAAGATTGGGTCTTGCTGTGTAACCAAGCCAATCGTGAACTCATGACCCTCCTGCCTCAGCCCTTTTAGTGCTGGGATTATAGGCGTGTGCCACACTCCTGGCTCTGGTTTTAGGTTTTCACTAGCTTTCCAAAAGGGTTTAACCTTCTTCTGTTAACAGCAGTATCTGAAACTGTACACTACCTTTTGCTCCTAGTGTTGACGTGAGCCATCTAAAGATTTCGAATTCTCAACCTGTCTGGTTGCACTTTTTATATAACTAAGAAGGCTGATTCCTTTCCTTGTTTGTTGGCATGATGTGGTCTTTGGCCTATTTGAATTGTTCTTCTCTATACAGTATATCCTCATGTACAGCTGGGCATGATGGTGCATGCTTGTAATCCCAGCACTCAGGAGGCTGGGGAGGAGGATCACTGTGAGGTCGAGGCCAGGCTGGACTACGAAGTAAGACGCTGTCTCAAAAAAAAAACAAAGCCTGGTTTTGATTTTGTGAGACAGGGTCTCACTGTGTAGCATTGGCTGGTGTTGAACTCTCAGGGACCTTCCTCTGCCTCAGTCTCCCAAGTGCTGGGATTACGGACGTGCACCACCAGTCCTGGCTCTGGAAATAATAGTTGACGAGTTGCTTAGAGTGCTGAGCTTCCATGCAACCTCCTCCAGGGAAACATTTGAGATTCCCTCCTCTGGCAGGGAGCCCGCCCCGCCCCGTGGTTCAAACATGTTTTTGGCTTCCACTGATGGTCTCAAAGTTGCCACTTGCCTCGCTGGCCTAGTAGCACGAGGCTTTGGATCACAGCCACCTTGTGTCTCCGTCTCTGTCCCCTGACACAGTTGCTTAGTTTCCCGAGGAGATAACAACAATGTCTTCGTAGTAAAAAGATGTTTTCAAGTGTTTTTAGAATTCAGCCAGCATCCAAACACATCCAGGGTCACAGGTGCCCAGTACTTTGTTGGCCTGGCGTAGCTGTCATGTCCAGGGAGCCGTCTGGAGAAAGGCATCGTGTTCAGGTTCCAGCTTCTGTGGCTGTTACTTTTCTCCACTGACTGAGTGGTAGTATGGCGTGTTTGCTGAATTGCCCAACTTGCATGTTTCAGGTGGTGCCTCAGCTCTTGCTTTTCTCTTCCTCCTCAGTTCCCTGAGATGAATGAGGTCTGCCAGGAGGATGAAAGGACTGGCAGCATCCTGGTGTCGTTTGTCATCCAGAACCTGGGCCTGCTGACTGGCTTTACCATCATGCTGCTCCTCACCATGTACTCGGGGCAGATTCAGATCGGGTAGGGCCCTGCAGGGGCCACCAGCATTGCAAGTCGGACCCTGGGCTGCTGGTCCCCGCTTGAAGACTCGCCATCCATGTGACACATGGCACACAGAAGAGGCAGCTCTATAAAAACTGCTGCGGACTGTCTGCCTGCATTCAGATGTCAGCTCTTTCAAGATGCTGTGTCCTAGAAAGCCAGCTGCCGGTAGCCATTCTCTAGGTAGTGCCTCACCCCTCTCTTTGTCCCCTGCCTCATGGTCACGCTGGAACCCAAATGTCACACACAGGACAAGCCTCTCCCTTTGCTCTCTGGTTACTCTGATCTCTCTTGGAAGCAACGCCATGAGATTTGGCGTCTTTGACCCTGCAGTATAAAAACAGAGCCTGCTGTCAGAGCCTGGATAGAAACATCAGGCGGTGAATCCATCCTTGGGGGCCTGTGAATCCAAATTGCATCCTGGACCTCAAGCTGTCCCTTTGATTTGGTTCTCCTGCTCTTCCAAAGAAGAGGCAGAGGACAGAGATCCCACCCATTTATTTTCAGAATCTGTCTAGTTCCTAACAATTTTCTCAGAAAACTAAATTCAGCAGGGTGAGTAGAGCAGGAGAGGCAGGGCCATCCTGAATAACAGGGGAAGTAGAACAGTGACATGGGACCTGTTGGGGTGCTCACCTGGTCCCACTGAGAGGCTAGATGCTGCTCTTGTCCCGCCCTGTGTCCCCTGGCTGTCCGGCCGAGCCAGTGTAGGAGTCAGGTGCCCGACCCTCCCACTCTGACAGCAAGGAGGGGCAGGAGACCTGCAAGAAAATAATTGGTTTTGATGATTTCCACCTCTCCTCCCCAGCGCCCTTCTTCTAAGAGACTTTTTAATTGCCTCTAGAAGCACATTTAGAGCACATTTCAGGTGTGTAAGCCAGCCATGGTGGCACATACCTGTAATCCTAGCATTTGGGAGACTGAGGCAGGCAGGTCACTGTGAGTTTGAGGCCAGCCTGGGGCTACATAGTGAGTTCAAGGGCAGTTTGAACTACATAGTGGGATTCTGTCCCAAAAACATTAAACAAAAAAAATTTTTTTAACGTTTGTATAAGAGGGAAGACTGCACAAATTCACTACCCCGATCAAGACTTGTGCTGGAGACTGGCAAGACTTGTAGAATAAGAGTGCAGTTGTTTATGCTTTACCATGGTGACAAGGGAAATCAGAAATGGAATCGGTGTGGGCCAAGTTGAGGACCTGCTGATTACATAAACACCAGTGTGAATACCAGGGGACTCTGGACTCTGAGGTCAGAAACTTGCAACTCGGGCTTGGGGCGCTGCGGAGGTCACTGGTTCAGGTGTCCGGGTGACAGTCCCAGCTCGCCCCAGTGTGAGTTTCTCTGGTTACTCTGATCCTCTCCGCAAAGTGGATGCTGTGCTTGTCTCTAACACTACAGGCTGGCCGGGGGCACTGTGGAGCCCCTGCCTCAGAACTCTGGCTTCAAGGGGAGCTGATCTCCAGTTCACTAGGTGAATTGATTTATTATTATCATATTGATAATGCGAGACTCTTTAGCCACTTTGGGGAGCTCGTCTCCCCAGAAGCCTTTCTTAGTGGTGCCCACAGTCACAGCCCAGGGGCCGTGTTTGCAGCACAGACGAGCACGGGTTCATCGCCGATGCCTGAGCTTTTCTGTTCTTAGGCAGAAAAACTGTCCACTCTTAGTGATTCTGAGCAGCATCTATTTTCTTTTTTCTTCTTGGGAAACAGCCCTCAAACCAGGAAAATTCCTGAAAAGAGCTTGAGCAGGAGAACTGCTAAGTTTCCCTCCTGATCTTGCTTACTGATTTGGATGGATTTGAGAACAGGCTGAAGGCGGAGGAAATTCAGCCACCGGGATTCTAGACTGAACATCAGGACCGACTCCTGGTAGGGTTAGGGTCCAGTTTTACCAAAGAACCAATTCCTTTGAATGTCAGAATCTAACTTTATTTTAGCATCATCTCTGTTGGTATTGTTTTAAAATGCCTCTTTGTCTTTTCTGCTTTATTATTCTCAAACTGCTTTCAGGAGCTAGGAGAAAAATAACACTCAGAATTTAAAGACTCCTGGGTTGTGGGTAGCTCAGTGGTAGAGTGCTTGCCTAGCATGTGCAAGGCTTTGGGTTCCATTCAGCACTACAGAAATATAAAAAGAGAGAAAGAAAAAGTAAGACTGGAAGATTTCATTTTGCCTAACTCACATTAATGTATTCGATTTTTAATTTTAGCATTCCCTATATGGATCCTGTCATTCCTTAAAAAATACCCTTTGTCACTGGGTGTGATGGCACATGACTATAATCCCAGCACTCTGGGAGGCTGAGACAGGAAGATCACAAGTTTGAGTCCAGCCTGGGGAATTTAGCCAGATCCTGTCTCAAAATAAAAATAAACAAATAAAAGGGTTGGGGATATAGCTTAGTGTGAAAGCCTTGGGTTCAATCCTGAGTACTACCAAAAAATAGGTCCTTTTTCTGAAGTAGAATACTGAATTAGAGTTAATGAGTTTCAAAGTTTAAGAGGAGCTTAGAAGCCTAATCTTGGATAAATTGAGAAATAGATATGAACTAGTCCTCTTTAAAGGCCTTGGTGCAGGGTCAGCCCCAGGTGGAGCTTAGAGGGAGGGGTGGGGACTACATTACCATCAGTGACAGACTTGCCTCCTGAGGTGACCATCTGGTGGTTTCTTTTTGATGTTCAAGCGTTGAATTTGCTGTTTTAAGCATTTGTACATATTAGAAGTCTGCAGGGTAGTGAGTTCGGAGGGCTTTTCTCCCTTGGCATCAGCACCTTCAGCCTCTCTCCAGACAGACCAGTTCCTATTAACATCAGCAAGGAAATATGTGTCACACGCAGGAGCCAGACGCCAGGGACAGGCTTCTGCTGCTGCTTGCCTCCAAAAGTGTTCTGTGTCTAGTGTCAATCTGGGGCCATTCCTCGATGGTCCTTCACCCTGGGCTTCAAAAAGACTAATAAACTAGGCACGGTGGTGCATACCTGTAATCCCAGCACTTTGGGAAACTGAGACAGGAGGATTGCAAGTTCCAGCCCAGACTGGGCAATTTAGCAAGACTTTGTCTCAAAATAAAACATAAAGGGGCTGGGGATACAACTCAGTGATAGAGCACCCCTGGGTTTGATCCCCAGTACCACCCCCAAAAAAGAATTGTGTTTGGGTAGTGTAAGTTCTATTTTTAGTAAGTCCTTTTCCAAAGAGATGGTAGTATGCTGGAAATCTGCTTTAAAAGAAAAAAACCTGATTTTTGCAAAAGAGAGAGGTTTGTTTTTATTGTTCATATTTCCCTTTACAGTTCTGCAATTCCATCACAGTATTTTTTTTAAAATAACTCAGGTGTTATGAGAGGAATTAGAAAAGAAGATAACTTATGTGGACTGTAAATGTTTTATTTGTAAGATTCTATAAATAAAACTATATTCTGTAATTATTGAGAATCCCTTGTGTGATCTTTTCAGCAGTAATATTATGGGTGTAATGAAGATTACATAACACAGGGTGGCGATGTTGTCTTGCTGATTAACAGAGCCTTATTTTACCAGGTCTGGCTTAACATCTTACTATTGGATTTTAGAAGGAAATTTGTGTGTCATAATAAACTCACCTTAAAAACCTTGGGCTGAGGGCATGGCTCAGTGGGACAGCACTTGCCTTGCATATGCTGAGTTCCATCCCCAACACGACAAAAAGAAAACTTTTTATCACCTTGTTTTGTGTAAATCCACTGACTTTTTAAATTGGCTTAGTTCGTGTAAAACACATGTTTATTTCATATCGGAGAAAAGCCCCTGTTGTGAGATTTAAAATTCTAAATCGATTCTCATTCCAATTTAGTAGAGTTGGAGGTCTGCTGTATTTCTGACAAGAGTAAAAGCAGCCAGGTTAAAGAAACAGTTCACTCTTATGACTACATGCATTTGAGGTTCCCAGATGCCTACTTCCCAATCCTTCCATTTTTGAAACTCAAGAATAAATACATGTTGGGGCTGGGGATTTAGCTCAGTGATTAGAGTGCTTGCCTTGCAAGCACAAGGGCCTGAGTTCGATCCCTGGCACCACAAAAAAAAAAAAAAAATACATGTTAAGTGGCTCACATGGGCCTTTTCCCCCCTTTGGCACTCGTGACTGAATCCAGCTTTTTAATTTGCATTCCCTCAGTACTTGCCTTTGAGATGTTCAAAATGACAATCAATCTGTCCTTTGGCTTCCACCACCTTCTCTGGGAAACTTTTCCTACCTACTCTTCTCCCTGCTTTCTCAGGGTGGGTTTGTTTTTTCTCTCTGTGTCCCTCAGTTACAGGACTTGTATAGTGTCTTAGTTACATTTTTCATTGCTGAGACAAAATACCCAACACTCAAAAGTTAAAGGAGGAAAAGCTCAGTTTTTGTATGTGTGTGTGTATGTTTTGTTTTGTTCTGGGGATTGAACTCGGGGCCTTGCACTTGGTAGGCAAGTGCTCTCCCACTTGAGTATATCCCCAACCCCAGCTCACAGTTTATAGAGATTTTAGTCCATAGTTGGCCAGCTCCAAGGCAGGGCAGCATGGTAGAGGAGCATCACAGAGGCAAAACAGTTCACGGTGGGCAGAAGACAGCAAGGCAAGCAAGCAACAAGTGACAATAGCAGCTTCTTTCTGCCCCTTTTATATTCTATCCAGGCTCCCTGGTTTAGGGCGGGTGCCAAAACAGTCAGTGGACTCATTTAGTAATCACACACCCTTAATCCTAGCATCACACATTCTAGATCCAGCCACCTCTGAAAAGCCCCACCTATGACTGCATGAGGCTTTGGGGAGATATCTATACATAGAGCAGTTGGTGTTTGTACACCAAACCCTGGGTTGGAGCTTGATCTGTGATCTCAGCACCTGATAAGCAGAAAAAAGGAATGAAAAGGCCAAATGAAATGCCTGCTTTCTGGGCTTGTGTGCTTTCCTGTCTTAGGTGATGGTTTTGTTTATGTTTTCTTAACCTGGGCCACATTTATTTAGAAACACAAAGTTCAAAGAGGTGAATCTGGTCCTGGTGGAACTGAAGTACACAGGTCATGAAGATGAGAACCTGACCTTAGCCATCACTTTGGCATACTCTTAACCAGCTAAGCCAATGAGGACATTTCTGGTGGGAGATGAACACCAAAATTTTAAAGGTATTACAAATTAGTTCTTTTCTGTATCTTTGCTTCTGACACCTACACCTGATTTGAGCAAAATCCACTTCAAGACATAAAGATTGTATAAACACAAGGCTTTTGACCTATGGAAAAACAAAATGCCTGTGTATTTAAAAGATTTTGTACTCCTCAGCATTTAGTAGGAAATGCCTACTCTGCTGAAGAGTGACGGGTTCAAATCCTCATAGAAGTGGACTCTGTCATCCTGGGATATTCCGCTCACAGTACATGGCTCTTTCAGATGACTTTTCTCGGGGGGTGGGGGAGTCAGTGGCCAGGAAAGAGCCAAAGGTCCTCAGCCTTCAGCTAAGTATGCTAAAAGCAGCGGGCCAAAGACACTTTTCTTTACAACATCACAACCTCTTCTGGCCAGATGTTTAATCAGAGTTTATTTTAAAAGAAGGAAGGAAGGGAGTTAATAGATTGTCCTTCCTGTATGACAGCAATCTTTGACCCTGGCACCAGGTGGGATTCCAAGCTGATACCATCAGTTATAGTTAAGGGATAACCCAGAAGTGTTCAAACCCTGGCAATCATAAGCCAAGATGAAGGTCTTTTTTCCACTAGGCTCTGGAAGTTTTGTTAAATTCAAGGCTACCTGGGCAACTTAGCAAGACTCCATCTCAGAAAAAGGCTGGAGCAGGGAACTGGGGGCCTAGTTCAGGGTAGTTGCCCAGCATGCCTGAGGTTCTAGGGTTCATCCCAGTACCATGAAAACAGGTTTCCGCTGGGTGTGGTGGTACACACCTGAATCCCAGCACTGAGGCTGAAGCAGGAGGATAGTTGAAAGTTCAAGGCCAGCCTGGGCTACATAGTGAGTTCAAGGCCAGGCTGGGCTACATAGTCAGATCCTTAATGATGATCTGTGTGATCTCCAATAATGTTAAAGCTGTCTACACCACTGTATCTTTATATATGAAGTAGGAATTATAAGTTTCTACACTACGTAAATGTAAGTGTAATAAGAACTAAATACTTGAGAAAGTGCTTTATCAATAAAACCCTGTACTAGTAGTAATTACCATTTTGTGGTTTGGATTCTGAAAAAATATTTCCCCATACCCCAGAGCACATGATGTATACTCAAAAACCTTCATTTCATTTACTGGTGGGAGAAGAATGGGGAGAGAAGGGAGTCGTCTTTTGAAAATACTATGTCTCAGATTAACAATGCCCAATTCAGATAAGAAAAAGACGATATTCATTCAACCAGCAAATTGATGAGTTCCCATCTGGTGCCAGGCACAGTGTGGCATGGCAGGGGATGAGAAGGGCGGACAAAGGCCTCCTGTTAAGAAGCCAAGGCAGACAAACACAGAAAAAAAGTGCCATAGAACAATCCCCACAGGGCAAGGAGGGAGAGGACTGGTGGACTGGTGTCCCTTAGCTGCAGGGATCGGGGAAGGGCCTGAGCAGACAAAGTTTGAGTTGAGCCTCAGTTCTGCGAAGATCTAGAAGAATTTTCAAGCCAAAGCCAGCAGATGCAAAGCGCTCCGGAAAAGATACAAGCTCATAGCATTTGAGGTTAGCGTGTGTAAATCAGTGTGCTCAGTATAAATAGCCCCAGAATGTCCTGTGTTTGGGGGAGGGCTCCGAACTCAGAGAAGGAGACAGAGTCACACATCTGGGAAAGGGGAGGCACTTGAGGATTTTAAACAGAATGACACGTCAGCTTTATGCATTTAGAAGATCCTGCTATACAGAAAATGGACGGTAGGGGGAGCAAGTTGACAAGCTACTGTACACTGTGGGAAAGAAAGGAGTCCTTGGTTCTGTTGTGGGCCCTGCATCTTGGTGAATAGCAGGGCCCCTTCCTAGTAGCATCTTACCTATGGAATTCCGGGCGGCAGGTGTGAGAGGTATTAAATTCTATTCCAACACAGGCGTGGTGGCATATGCCTGTAATCCCAGCCCTGTGAGGGTGAGGCAGAAAGATTGCCACAAGTTCAAGGCCAGCCTGGACTACATAGGGAGTCCCTGTCTCAAAAAACAAACAAAAAATTCTATTCCAGACAGTATTATATTATCTGGTGACTGCTGCCATTCTCTCCTGCTTTGTAATGATGTAAACAACAGTAATAGGGGATGGTAGCAGCCGGAGCCAGTGTCCTATACTCAACCCAATTCTCTCCTGCATGACCAAGGGACACAAACCATTAAGCGACCTGTACACTAACCACCCCCCAAATGGCCTGAATATCAACCTGTAAATATGTATTTACCAGTCAGGAGAGCTTTCATTGGTATTATTTTACTAACAAGCACAAAAAGAGATTCTTCAGTTGAAATCAGGTAGGGTGTTGCTTTGGGGTACGTTTTTGTTTGTTTTTGCTGTGCTGGGGATTGAACCCAGGGTCTCACACAAGCTTTGGACCACCAAGCTACGCCTGCAGTCCTAGGGCCATCTTTTTCTAGTTACGATATAAATATACATATTTTTACCTGAACTTGATAATTATTTTAGATCACGATGGAGGGGTGTCCATGCCAGAGTAATTTAATCAAAACTAAAGCCGGGCATGATCATGCACACCTGTAATCCCAGCACTCGGGAGGCTGAGACAGGAAGACAGCCATAAAATCAAGGCCAGCCTGAACTATATAGCAAGACCCTGTCTCAAAAACAACGAAAGAACCCTAAAAGTACTTGTAGAAGACATGAATAAAATACAGTACACAATGTCCATACAACATATGTTACTAATAAAAACATATATATAAGGCAGGCATGGTGGTGCACACCTGTAATCCCAGCACTCTGGGAGGCTGAAGCAGGAAGATTCCAAGTTTGAGCCCAGCCTGGGCAATTTAGCAATTTAGAAAGACCCTGTCTCAAAATTTAAAAAAAATTAAAGAAAAGGACTGAGGGTGTAGCTCAGTGTGAAGATACTGAGTTTGATCTCTAGTACTGCCAAAAAAAGAAAGTTTCTGCAGTACTTTTTATATAAAATTGGAGAGTATGTAGTACAACCTTTTGCTCTCTGCAGCTGTTTTAGAAACCTTTCCTGTGCTCCGCCTCACACCCTCATCGTGAGGATTGAATCCAGGGCCTTCACACTGAGCTGCAATCCCGACCTTTATTTTTTGTTTTGAAACAGGGTCTCACTAAATTGCCAAGTTGTGGTTCAAACTTGTGATTCTCCTGCCTCAGCCTCCCAAAGTACTGGAATAACAGACATGGACAACCATGCCCATTTTAGAAATCCTTTTTTTACTCGTGTTTAAAAATAGTCTCCAGTTCTCTTGCCTGCATTTAACCCAGAAGCTTAATATTTAATGGCTTCATATAAATAGAAACTGAAGCCGGGTTACTTTTATGCAACAGTGGAAACAAGATCCCCTTGGCTTTTGTTAAATTAAAAGCGCTCATTATTTCTCAGAGGAGCAAGCTGGTCATTAATCAAGATTTATGAAGTGCTTGGAGAGTTTCACAGGGAATACACCAAGTCTCACAGCCCTGCGCGATGGAAACCAGATCTGAAGCAATTAGTAGAAAATCCAGTTAAACGTGAATCTTTGTAATTTCAATTATTTATGTCAATTCTGACCAACACAGGAAGTTTCTTTTGTTTTGTCGTGGTACTGGGGATTGAAATCAGGGGTTTTGCACAGAGCTACATCCCCAACCCCTTTTTATTTTATTTTAGACACAGTCTCGCTGAATTGCCCAGGCTGGGCTCAAACTTGTGATCCCTCCTGCCTCAGCCTTCCAGAGTGCTGGGATTGCAAGTATGCATCACCATGCCCAGTTTATTTTCTTTTATTATTATTTAATTTTTATTTTTGGCTGTTCACTGTGGATACAGTCTCTGCTGCAGCAGTCCCATGAGGGAAAGAGCCCCAGGGAAACAAACCGTACTCTACTGAGCACTGGGTGTGGCTGGCTATTTACAGAAGGCCGCTGGTCCACACAGCTAAGAGCCTTTCCTTTCACCTGCAAGCGTGAAGAAGGCCTCAGAGAGTGAATATAAGAGGGTTGCGTCTGAAGTTCATGGCCAGGCTTCAGACGGGGCAACAAGGCGCAGACACCCCCAAGCCTGGGACCACCATCACTATGCTCTTCCTCCTGCCCAGGGGCAACCTCCCAGAGGGAATTCAGTTCCTCTTTAACCAGGAAGAGACCAGTGACTGAATCAGCGGTTTCCTAGGAAAAACCACAGGACCCAAAATGATGTTAGATTTAGGCTGAGCACTGTGGACCAATCAGAAAAGTGGTGTTTTCAGTCTTTCAGTGGAGTCTGGTGCTGTTCGAAAGATCAATCCAAAGATGCTCCTTTCAATCCTTCATTTGTATGTGGGGACAACCACTCAAAAGACACTGTTCCAGATCCTTCATTTGCATCTTGCAGGAATCTGGCCAAGCCTGGTAGGGCACACCTATAATTCTAGCACTCAGGAGGCTGAGGCAGGAGAATTGCCATGAGCCTGGGCTATACAGTGAGGTCAAGGCCAGCCTGAATTACGTAGTGAGACTGTCTCCAAAAGCCAAAAAGGAGAAGGAGGGGAGAGAATTGAGATATGTTGTATATATATATACATATATATATATATATATATACCAGTTCTTTACTGCAAACACGTATTAATAAAAATAAAAAATTTAAAGAATCCAAGTTAGTCTTTCCATAGAGCAATTTAAATCTGGCCCCAGGCCAAGTGAATTATTGGTAGGACAAATGTCCCAATATCTTATCTGCATGAGAGGGAAACCAACCCTGAGATTTTGGATACAAAAGTCCCTTTCCCCTTTTCAGAGGCTTGTTCTCGCCCTACAGAGCGTATCTCTTTTCTACCTTCAATAAATGTACAGTTTCACCACCTGTTCTGTGTGTCTTGTCCAGTTCTTTGTTTGGGACACTAAGTCCCGTGGGATCCTCCACTGGCACAGGCCGGTCCAGGGAAGCAGGGAAGGAAGGCACTCCAGGTAGGAAGCAGTGCGTGTCCACCACAGCCAGCCGTGCAGCGACCTCATGCCAGCCTAGGCCACCTCCTCTCCACCTTGCTCTTGGAACCCTGTCCCTCTCAGAGGGCCTCAGCCCCGACTCATGGCAAATGGCTCCCTGTGCCTGGCACAACTGTCTCTGGGAGGCTGTGCAAGGCAAGAGGCTGCAGGGGTGGATTAGGGCCAGGCTGGGAAGGAGTTTGGGGCCAGGCTAAATAAAGGCTTCGAACTTGGTTTCACGGCCAGCAGCTACCAGAGGGTGATGAGGAGCAGTCAAGAGTCAGCTTTGCCATAGAAAACTTGCCCTGGGGCCAGTGTGGAGGAAGACTGAAGGATCAGTCCCAAGGCAGATTCTACAGTTATGAGGCAGCTTTGACTCTGCTCACCTCCAGCCTGATTCTCCTGGACTGTGGAGACTCAGCTCCCACAGAGGAAGCCGGGAAGGGGCCCGAATGTCAGTTCCAAGCAGCCTGAAACCCTCTGAGAACCCTCCATTGCAGGGTTGGGAGAGCAAGGTGGGGCTACAGGCGGTGGCTCCTGGTGGTCTCGGCCCAGGCAGGTGGAAGCCTTGGGAGGAGGAGCTCCTGAGACAGCCATGGAGCTCCTGCCCTCCTCTCAGGATGTGAGGGGACTGTCAGGAGAGCACTGGACACATACGCTGCTGTCTCCCACTCCAGCGTGTGCACACATATCACCTCGGAATCTTGCCAGAAAGCAGGTTCTCGCTCAGTGGGTCTGGGCTGGGGCCCAGTATTCTGTTCCCAGGGAGTTGTTGTGTTGAGTATGGAGTTTAGGCCACAGTCAAGAAATTGTTCAAGTGGGAAGGGGAACAAAGGAGGTGGTTGGAGGGAGGAAGGGACAAGAAAAAAAGGAGAATGGAAGGAAAAATGGAAACAAAGCTTTTGTAAATAAGGAGGGGAAGAGGGGTTGAAGGGAGGAGAGGAAAATGGGAAAAAGAAAAAAAAAGTAGAAGCAAGATGTATCATGCAAAGTACAAATTCCCTATGATAAGTGTTATTGTGTATATCTAAAATGTATCACTGAAATAAAAAAAAATTTTAAAAAGGTTGGTCAGGCTGCAGTCATTCTTCTATTTTACTTTTTTTTCCCCCTGAGCCAGGGTCTCACTAGATAGTCCAGGCTGGCATTGAACTCACAGTGGTCCTCCTACCTCAGCCTCCGAAGTGCTGGGGTCACAGACACTGCTCATTTGAGGACTGAGTCACTGTTCACAACTGGGTCACTAAATGAATGGGTTGCTAAATGAGGAGTTGTACAAGGTATGTTCATGACAATATTCAGAACAGAAAAATGGTCAAAGAAGACTACAACTTGATGACTTTGCTTTTATTTGCCTCTTACATGCAGTACTGTAGTGTATAACAGAACATAAAACTGTAGTACTGTACAATCAGCAAAAATTAGTAGTAGATAAACAAGGTTTCTGTACAAAAAAAGACATCGAGTTTCTATAAACAAGATGTACAGAACTGTACCAAAAAAATTAAAAAAGGTTTTAAGTCTGAGTGTCAAGTCATTAAATTCGAACAGTGCACCTGGGCTGTAAATCTGAACAGTCATTAAACAGGTAGGTCATTAAACAAGGACTATCCACATAGGCATGTATCACCATGACTGGATCTTTTTTTGGGGGGGGTGCTGGGGATCAAACTCAGGGCCTTGTGCAAACTCTACCACTGTGCTAACCCCTCCAAGGCATAATTCAGTATCTGATTCCAGCATATGTCTCCGGCCCTCCTTTCAAAACATTAATCTGTTTTGGTGGAGATTTAGGGCTTAACCTCCATAATCATTTAGCAAGAGCTGTCTGTTTGAAGAACTTTCTGTGTTAATGGAAATGTCTTATTCTCCAGGGTCCAATAAAGTAGCTAGCACTAGCTTTTGAAATGTAGCTAGTGTACAAGAACTGAATTAATCTTATTATTATTATTATTATTATTATTATTATTATTATTATTATTATTGCAGTACTGTGGATTGGACCCAGGTCCTCCATAATGAGCTACATCCCCAGTCCTTTTCTTCCCCCCAAGCCCTTTTTTAAATTTTAAATTACTGATTTGCTTAGGCTAGGCTCAAATTTGGCAATTCTCCTCCCTCAGTCTCCCAGGGAACTGGGAGTACAGGCCTATACTAACATGTCTGGCTGAACTATTTAAATGTAAATTTAATTTACATTTACATAGTCAGAAAAAATTCACATAGTCACAGGTGACTACTTATGGCCTCTGCAGTAATTGCGGAGACCGGTTTGACTATAATTTTCATATGCTTCCTTGGATTTCAGTTTCGATATTCCATTAGCACTGTTAAAATCAAAATACTTGTGAGTTTGTCAAGTACTATACTCAGTAAGAGAGTTGTAGCAAGACAGTTCCTTTCGTTTTCTCCCTCTCTCTTTCTTACTTTTGGAGATTAAACCCAGGGCCTTTGCACTGAACTACACCCCCTGCCCTTTCTTATTTTTTGATACAGGGTCACACCAAGTCCCTAATTTAACCAGACTGGGCTCAAAACTCGAGACCCTTCTACCCTCAGCCTTCCAGAGTGCTGGATTTTTTAAGTTTCTCTGCTACTTTCGGCTTGCAATTATTTTCCCTACCGCCAAACCGTACTAGGGATTGAACCCAGGCCTTCTGCCCTGAGCTCCATCCCCTGCCTGCCTATTTATTTATTTATTTATTTATTTATTTATTTAGACAGGATCTGGCTAAATCTCTAAATTGCCCAGGCTGGGCTGGAATTTACGATCCTCCAGTTTTAGCCTCCAGAGGGCTGCAACTACAGGCGTGTGCCACCACGCCCAGGAGACAGTGTCTATTCTATGGGTTCCAGGTTTACAATTTCAGGAGGGACGAAGGTCAGTTTTTAACCTCGAGATGAGTCACAGTAAGACTGTACAGACTTGCCCATGGTGCTGCAAGGCAAAATAACAAAAAAAGCAACGGACGGGGAAGGAGGCGGGTACTGTGTCACCGTGTCTAGCGGGCAGGTGCACACGGGGCTAAGGGGAAGCCGAGTGCCCTTCACTCAGGCGTGGCCCGGGGAGGCCCAGGAGCGGGCGCCTCCCCTTTTGTTGGATGCAGAAAGGAACGGAGCGGCCACTGGGCGAGGCTCGGGACTAAACGCCTCCCACCCCCACACTGAACTGGCACCGGGACGGACGCACGGCCCTTCTCACTGTGCTACCGCACTCGGCAAACATGCACCGTTAACTCGGGGGCCCGAGGTTCAGGCGCGGTGCGCGCGGAGGGACCGACAGCGACTCGTGCAGACAGAGCGGGGCCAGGCCCAGAGGACCGTCTGAGGCACCGCGCTGCCAGCGAGGGTCCGGCCGCGTCGCGAGGTGGCCGTGCCTCGCGGGTCCGGGCGCCGCTAAGAGGAGGCAAGGGGCAGCCGCGGGCAGAGCAGACTGAGGAGAAGGGAAAATGGGCGGTGGCAGCAGTGACCCGGCGCCTGAGGCGCGCGTGCGCGGAGCGCGGAAATTCGGGTCTGAGGCCGCCGGGGAGCCCGTGAGGCGCGGGGGCGCTCGGCGGCCGCCGGCACGCTGTAGCTGGGGCGCGCGCGGACCGCCGGGAAGTTGAGAGCCTGACGCCGGGGGCCGCGCGGGGGGGTGCAAACGCGGCGCGAGGGCGCGCACGAGGGCGCGGGACGCGAGCTGCAGCGGTCGCCTAGTTGCCGCCCTCAGCCGCGGGCGCGGTCGACGCCGAGGTCCCCGCTCAGCCGCCGGCGCTCGCTACTGTCAGTGGAGTGCGAGGCCGGTCCTCCGGGGGGTGCGGAGCGGAGGCCGAGCTGACGGCCGCGCGGAGCTGAGGCGGCGGGAGAGGAAGGCGGCGGCCAGGCGGAGGCGCACGTCCGGCGGAGTGCCGGGGCCGGGAGGACCATGTCCGGCAGGCGCTTCCCACTCTCCACCACCGAGCGCGTCATCAAAGGTGCCGAGCGGGCCGGGCCTGCCTCCGCCACTCGCGGGAAACGGCCTCGGGCGACGGCGGGGGACGGGGAGGGAGCGGCGGGAGGGCAAGCCGGACAGCGCCCACCCGGGGCAGGACGTGGCGGGGCGGGAGAGCGAGGGCGGCCGCCGTCGGGGCCGATTAGGTGGCGCCTGGGCCCTAGCCGCCCGGAGGCCGGGAAGGTGCCTCCCTCCGGGAGTGCCACTCCCAGGGGGCCCGGGTCTTTTTTTTCCTCTTTCTTTCTTTTTTTTGAAAGTAACGATTCCTTCTTTCTGGTCCCCTCCTACCCGGGGAAGCCATCTGTGGTGGACAGGAGTTGACTGGACTCTTCCAAGTCCTGTCTTTCTTTAGGCTCCGATCTTGACAGCCTCCAAACCCCTTTTTAGAGTATACCATGTATCTTTTGGCCCTCTTTCTCTAAGTCATTGCAAGTCACTGCTCTTAAAGTCCATTTTGTGATGTTTGAAGGGGACTTAGAGATCTCTTGACATGATTCTAGTTTTTTATTTTCCGTTTGGCTTTAGAGACCTGGAGACTAACGTTCTTTGATTCATGTATCTACCTGCATGAGAATTTTGCTGTTGTTATAAGGACAAAACGTAAAATGCTCCTTTCTAAATCTCGAAGAGTTTTTGTTGTTTCTGCCCTTAAATTAACCAGACCTGTCAGACATAACCATTAATTCTTGTGCTTCTTTTGTCCAGCTGTAAGATTTAAGCCCAACCCTTCTCACTCTGAGTATTAACAATTGGCTTGAAAAGCACTATACTAAGGGAATACACTTAGATCAGTTTTGTTGGTGGCCTTTTGATGAATTGGTTAGCATTATGCTGGGGAAAATTATTAAAATACTGTACTTTTCACTCCCTTCATTTTGGTGTTGGAAGAAGAAAGGAAGCTAAGATTGGTGACAGGAATACTTTTTTTTTTTAAATGGGGAAAACCAATTGCATGTTCAAGAGGTGGAAGAACAATATCTGTATCATAAATGTTAATTGCCTACACTATATAATATTTAGTAAATATAATGATATTTTTGAAACTTATCTATTCAACATTCAGGATTTAAGTAAATTTTTGATATGACTGACACTTGCTTTAATAGCTAAATTATTTGGACCATTTTAAGTCTTCACAGCATCTAAGCCATCAGAAGTATATAGCCCTGAGTATACACTCAGAATATACTACATGTAACCCTTCTGGATAAATCAAGGTCATCATGTACAGTAAATTCTGTACTGTGCCATTAATATGGCCGGTGCATCTGCTGTGTAAGGGTGTTGGCAGTTTCCTCCTGTGCTAAGATGCCTCCTCTCTGCTCTAACAGTTAAGTGTTTTGTCTGTCTTTATCTCTCTAGTCTTCAAAATATGCCCTTACTACCTTCTAATCTTCCACTTCTAAGCTGAAGTAGGAAGGGAAAACAGATAAACAAGAAGTGTCTGTCAAATCAGGATAAATAAGATCAGAATGAAGCTTAGAAGCAGCCCTCAGACCTTCAAGAATTTCAAAATCTGATCACTGTGGTACCCTGTATTTTCCACCATAACATGCCAGAAGATGTAGAGATTTTTTAACTGACACTTTCAGCCCCTTTGGTACAGAAGTAAAATAAAACACCAGTTGGTTATTCCTAGGTATCCTCATAGCCAAGTGAATACCACCCAAAGTCTGCAGGATGCAAATTTGTTATTTAGCACAATTCCAAATTACTGCATTTTAAGACTGTTCTTAAATAAATGAACATTCACAATTTCAGGCCCTTATAATGTGTACATTCAATTTACATATAAGAAAAAACTTTAGCATAAGAACTTGACCACAGCAATATTGGTTTCTTGGTGAGGGTGTCATTTCCCCTCCCTCCTGCTCCCAGTTTTCCAAAGATTGAAATAGTTGAAGTTTCCTTTAAGAAAATAAAGCATGTCTGTATATGTAGTTAAGGAATATTGTATTAGGTAAAATTCTGATCCGATGCTGTCTTGTCTGCTCAGAGATACCTACATTTATTCACAGCTCGAAAGCTGCCTCAGAGGTGATACCACACCCCAGTTATTTTTGGTTCTGTTATTTCCTGTTAACTTTAAAGTCTGCTTAATTGTTTTGTTTGAGCAAATGTTGGAGAAGAGTGGGTGAGTGGGAGTGATTTGTATTTTAATTGTTCTCTAAACACAGCTTTCTGAAACTGAAGGATGAAACTGGTAGTCAGAAAACCTAGCTTTACTTCTGCTTCAGGACCTTATATGTGACCTTACCTTTTTTTTAATCTTGTCTTTTTTACCCAAACTTGCTTTTGATTTAATGATCTCATTTATAATAACACCTTTTGGGTTTGGGGATTTAGCTCAGCGGCAGAGAGCTTGCCTAGCAAGTGCAGGGCCCTGAGTTCGATCCCCAGCACCGCCCCTGCCAAATAATAATAATGCCTTCTCTGTCAACTCTGGGTTATACAAATGACATGGAAGGTTTAAGATAAGGTAGTACAGTATTATGAAACATGGTAGTGGTTTGACAATAGGTCTCTTCCTACATAAGTGGTAAGTAGAGAAATCATTAGCATTTGAAAAATATCTGAATTAGAAAGTACGCATATGAAATTATAATAAATTAGGAAGGCCTTCCTAGTAAGGAAAATACCTGTTCTGCAATATAAAGGTTATCTGGCTGGAGTCCCATCAGTAACATTGTGAAGGGTTCTGTGTAGTATTTCCCTGGTGGCTGGCTGCTTCTACAGTTGAAGGTAAACACTGTTTAAAGTCTTACTCATTAAATGTTTATTGGGTGCCACCTGCCATGTATCTTAATGTACTCATTTGTTTCTTCTTTGCTTTAAAAATAATATTGCTGCTGGGTGTGATGGTACTCACTGATAATCCCAGCACCTAGGAGGCAGAAGGATTGCCATGAGTTCAAGGTCAGCCTGGGATACATAGTGAGTTCAACTCAGCCTGAACTACATAATGAGACCCTGACTCAAAAAACTGTAAAAAAATATATATGTAATAAATTTAACCCTGTTGATCATAAAATTTGAAAGGCAAGCTGGGCGTGGTTGTGCACACCTGTAATCCCAGCGCAGGGTAATTGCTTTGCATTCGAGGCCAACCTGGGCTACATGGGGAGACTCTGTCTCAAAAAAAAAAAAAAAAATTAAAGACAGAAGGGGAAGAAAACAATGACTTCACATTTCTGCCTTCCAGAAAAAAACTGCTCTTAATACTTTTCTGCATTTCCATCTGGTGGTGTATTTTGAAATAAAAGCAAAATGGGCCATACATTAAAAGCTTTTGTTTTGAAAATATTTCATACTGTTTTGGTATAAATTTTGTAACTTTACCTAAATATTTCCATGATGGTTTCAGCCAGCATGAAAATGGTTTGAAAGTGCTTATACTAATATTTTAGTTCTTTACATTTTTTAATGGGGCAACACACTAATCATTTGATATAATTCCAATCCAGAAGGAACATTTTGAAATATAAATTTTCAGTGTGAATAAGTCTTGTAGTGTATGTCTGTCATATTTTTCCAGCAGTATTTGTTTAATTTATGCTTAATTTATAATTGTAAAGAACAGGCTGTAAAAACTTTGAAACATTGGATTTTTCTTTTTTTACTTTTTTTTTTTTTGCCATACTGGGGATTGAACCCAGTGCCTTAACACTTATGTTCACAGCCCTTTTGTATTTTTTTATTTTGAAACAAGGTCTTGCTAAATCACCAAGTTGTCCAGGCTGATCCTCCTGCTTCAGCCTCTAGTAGCTGGGTTTAAGGCATGTGCCATTACACCTGGCTTAAAATTTAGTTGCATTTTACGTTTTGAAACTCTAAAATTTTCAAGCCAAACTAAACGATATCTTAGTTTTGTGTGTGTGTGGTACCTGAGGATTGAAGCCAGGGCCTTCACACTGAGCTGCATGCCCAGCCAGCCCTTTTTGAATTTTTTATTTTGAGATGGGTCTTACTGAGTTCCTAAGTAGCCCAGGCTGGGCTTGAATTTGGGATCCTGCTCCCTTAACCTATTAAAGTTCTGGAATTGCAGATGTGCATCACTGCCCTAGGCAAAAATGAGTTTTTAAAGTGTGTTGTGTTGTAGCCCATGTGATGTGGAGATCACTTGTTCAGCAGAGAGATTTGTTTCAGCTACCTGGGCTTGAGAAAACACAGAAGTGAGGATGAAGAAACACTGTGTGCTTGACCAAGGAGTAGTGAGAAGATGAGTGAATTAGAGGTGTTGTTAAAAGAGCTAAAACAAAGACAAGGAGGAAGAGGGGCAGTTGACAGTAATTCTGCTAAGGGAACAGCAAGATTATCTTGATCACCAGATATTTAAAAAAAAAAACCCAAAAACGAGTAGGCTTATAAACTTGATGAAAAATTATAGCAAATGTAAACATCACACAAATAGATGATGTGGGAAGTGAAATGGCCATGTATTTATTTTATTAAAGAGATTGAAGTGAAAAAGCAGTTGAGGGATAAACATTACACGCACTAATGAATAGAGGATTTTTTGTGTATTTCCGTTCTTTTTTTTTTTTTTTTTGTGGTGCTGCGGATCGAATTCAGGCCCTTGTGCTTGCAAGGCAAGCACTCTAATCACTGATCTAAATCCCCAGCCCCTGTATTTCCGTTCTTGTTGTTACACCACTTCCCACTTAGTCACTGGCTGAGATGACTGGCCTGGGAGTCAGGTTAGCCTCTTCTCCCTTCACTGCTCATCCGGTTCCTCCAGTCTAAGCACTGTGGCCCTTGGGTTTCTGTACAACCTGCTTGTTCCCGCTCTTGGCTCACACTTGTGCTATTGCAGTAGTCTGTCTCTTGCTAGGGCTGTTTACTCTCTCTGCTGCCCTCAGAATCTGCACATAGTGTAAAACATTCTTGTACCTGAAATCCTTCACAAGCACTTCTTGCCACAGGAACAGACTTAGTTGATGGACCGTGCCCTTGCCTTAGTTGATGGACCATGCCCTTGCCTTAGTTGATGGACTGTACCCCACTTCCTCCGTCTTTCGTACCATCTCCAACCTCCTTTTACCACTGCTCATTGTTCTGAGAATGGTTTATGTCTGTGAATGGAATCTTTGCATGACTTCTATGGAGAATCTTGTCCCACAGCTTGTTGCACCCCTATTTATTTTTCCAGATTTCACAAAAAGGACTTTTTTTTTTTAGACAGGGTCTTACTATGTAATTCAGGCTAGCCTTGAACTCACTACGTAGCCCAGGCTGGCCTCTAACTCACTGTGATCCTCCTGCCTCAGCCTTCCAAGTGCTGGAACTACAGGCAAGCACTACTACGCCAAGCACAGAAGAGACTTCTGTTTTTTTTTTTTTTGTTTTTTGGCGCTGGGGATTGAACTCGGGTCCTTGTGCTTGCAAGGCAAGCACTTTAACCACTGAGCTAAATCCCCAGCCCCAGAAGAGACTTCTGAAAAGCTTCTTCTCCTTTGCTAGGCAGCTGTAAAGAGTAATGGTTTTAGAATATGGGCTTCAAAGTCAGACATGCCTAGATTCAGATTCTTTCAGTAGCTACATGACCTCGGACAGAGGAGGTAACCTTGTTTTACCTCAGCTTGCCTATCTGGAAGAGGGATAATAAAGCCCAGTTTACAAGGTAATTGTGAGGATTAAATAAATTCTACAAAGTGCAGTGCCAGGGCTGTAGTAGGTTCCTTTGTACATATTAGCTGCTATTTTGTGACTGCCCCCATCATTGTTAGATATTGCCCACTATGAGCTTCCGTAAACAGTCTCACTGCTTTATGTATTAGTTACTTTTCCTAAGTCAATGATTTGCAAGAGAGCAGATTTAATACAGGACATTTACAAATTACAACATTCATATACACAAACCAAACACAGGAAGAGTGCAGAATGTCTATCTATGCACTGCAGACCCGAAAGAGCCAATCAAAGACTGGGAGCCCATGACAGTGTCCCGTGTACATCCGTGTCTGCACTGAAAGGCTGAAGAAATCTATACTGGAGCCAGGTTATGACACTTGCAGTGGAGATGAAGACCAGAGCTCCCCTGAAGGGAATAGCAGCCATGCTTGATGACAGCAAGGCCCCGCCAAGCTCCTGTGAGGAGAACAGCTGAGTTCCCTTTAGGAGAAGCAGCTTCAACAGAGCTTCTCCTGGGAAACAGCCAGTCCCTACCTTCTACTCCCATTTTCCTTTATGTTGTGTTGGCAATAACCTTCAGGTGGATCTTCTACGCCCAGAACCACCCCAACTCAGTCTAGCTGGAGGGTCCTACTCAGGTTGACCAAAAGAAGTCCACTCCACTTTACAAGCTTGTTTTTTCCTTCATTGCTTTACAAATTTTAAGAGTGTTTTCAGCCTGGGAATGTAGATCAGTGGTAGAGCGCTTGCGTAGCATGACCTGGGTGCAGTCCCCAGCATCAGGAATGAATGAATGAATGAGTGAAGGTGGTTTTCATGTCTTTTATTCACATTGAGCTATTCAAGGGCAAGAATGTGTATCCTTAATGCTGAATACAGTACCTAGCACATTGCTAGTTGCTTAGTAACTTTAAGTGAATGGAGGAGTAAGAAACTTATTTTATTTAAGACGGCATAGAGGGCTGGGGATTTAGCTCAGTGATTAGAGTGCTTGCCTTGCAAGCACAAGGGCCTGAGCTCGATCCCCGGTACCACAAAAAAAAAAAAAAAAATTAAAAAAAAAAAAAAGACGGCATAGGAAAGAGCACAGGGTCTGCTAATTACTAGCTGTGTAATCTTTGTTATTTTCCTTGGCACAAGTTTAAACTGGAGATAGAACCTGCTTTAGAATTTAAAGATTACATTTCACATTGTATGTGAAATACTTAGCATAGTGCCCATAGTGGGTGCTTAATGTTAGCTATTGTTTATTCAGTAAGTTAATCTTGGGCTGGGGGTATATCTCGGTGATAGAGCACTTGCCTAGCATGTTTGAGACCCTGAGTTAATATCCTGCAGTACACACACACACACTTACATACAGGTGCCCCAAGTTAATCTTCAATCTTGGTAAAATTTGACAACGGATCTGTTTTACTTATTTGCATGTGTGAAACGAAGATTTTAGAGTAATGTGTTAGTTTTTTCCTAAGCTTAGTCTCCTTCACTTTTGAAAGGATTTAAACCTAAAGAAAAAAATAAAAAAAGTTTTGTAGTATAGGTAGAATTTTGGAAATTATATTTGTAAACAGATATGTGATGAGTTCTTACTACCTGCAACACATTTCTGCTTATGTGTAGAAGCCTAAAAACTGCTCGAAATGTAGTTGCACAGTATAGCATATAATAGCCTCCCAAAATGTAACATAAAATTAGAACTATAGAGCTGTCTATGGGTAATACCACTGGAAGAAGAGTAGACTAAACTGTGGACTACATCTGCTGTGAAATGTTTGCTCTGACACTCTATACGTTGATTATCCTTTAAGTTTTAAACTTTGACTGTGATTAGAGGTCTAGAGATGAGACATTGTTTTTTTTCTGTGTGTGAGCCTACATGTTTTTATTGTGACCTAAGCCTCTGTGGAAATTCCAAAGTAAGATAGGTTTTAATAAATGACTGGAGAAATAAAGATGGCGTTATGCATGGTAGCAAATTGGTTAGTTTTGACTGCTGCATAGTATTTTATGGAAAACATGATGTCTCTATAGCAATTACCATTCCTGTGGGTTTTTGCCCTGCTCTGTTATTCTGGAGGAAAAATTTTTTGCTAGCTATCCATCAGACAAAGGTCTAACGTCTAGAATATACAAAGAACTTTAAAAAAAAAAAAACCTCCAGATTTAAAGACCCAATCCAAAAATGGGCAACTGAAATGAATAAACATTTCTCAGATGAAGAAATAAAAATGGCAAATAAATATATGAAAAAATGTTCAACATCACTAGTCATTTGAGAGATGCAAATCTAAACAACGTTTAGATTCCATCTCCAGAAAAAACCGCATTTATTAAAAAATCAACCAATAACAAATGCTGGCGGGGCTGTGGGGAAAAAGGAACCCTCCTCCACTGTTAGTGGGAATGTAGACTGGTCCAGCCACTGTGGAAATCAATATGGAGATTCCTCAAAAAACTGGAACTAGCAGTTCCATTTGATCCAGCTATTCCCCTACTGGGGATCTTCCCAGAAGAATTAAAATCGACATACCACAGGGATATATATGCACAACCATGTTTACAGCAACACAATTTGTAATAACTAAATCTTGGAAACAACCTAAATGCCCAACAACCAATGAATAGTTAAAGAAAATGTGGTTTTTCTACACAATGGAGTACTATACCACCATAAAAAAGATAAACTAGAGTCATTTGTATGTAAATGGATGTTCCTTGAGAACATGCTATTAAGTGAAATAAATCAGACACTCATGAGTACACACCGAATTGTTTCTCTGATATGAGAAACCGTAACTGTAAATAAGGACAAAGAGGTATAATAAGTATTATATAAAAGGAAGATCATATACAAAGGAGAGGAGAACTAGAAAGAGAGAAGGGAAAAAAGGAAAGAAAAGGGAAAGGGAAATCATGGAAAAATATGAATAAACCTGCTGTAAATAGGGAAGAGGGGAACGGAAGGGAGGGGTGGGGAAGGGGGATAACAAAGATACATCATAAATGTGCAAAATGTCCAAGGTACAAAATAAATGTGATGAATGTGATCATTATATGTACAATGTACCAATACATGTTGCTGGTTAAAAATTTTTAAAAAAGAAAAAAAATTAGCATTCCTGTGATATGGAAGTTTCTCAAAAATTAAAATAGAGGGGGTTGGAGATTTAGCTCAAGTGGTAGAGCACTTGCCTAGCAAGCACAAGGTCCTGAGTTCGATCCCCAGCACCACCCCAAATTAAAACCACCATATGATCTAGCAATCTCACTGTGGGGTATAGAGCCAAAGGAATTGAAAAATGAATATGTTGAAGGAATATTTGGACTCCCATATCATTGCAACATTTTTCATAATAGCCACATTATGGAATTAACAGGGTGTCCTTCAGTGGATGAATGCATAAAAAAATTACACAAGGGTTGTGATTCTTCCTTAAAAAGGATGTGGGGAGGATTCTGTCATTTGCAATAACATGGATGAATCCGAAGGAAAAAATATAAAATGAAATAAGCCAGGCACAGAAAGAAAAGTACTGCCTGATTTCATTTACATATAGAATCTGGTAAAGTTGAACTCAAAAGTAGAAAGTTAAACTGATGGTTACCAGAAGCTAGGAGGAGTAGAGGGAGGGAATGGGGAGTTGTTGATCAAAGGGTAGAGTTTCTGACAGGAGGAATAGGTTTTGAAATCCAGTACACAGCAGGGTGATTATAATCAGTAAAAAAATGTATATTTCAACGCAAATAAATCTCAAATGGCTCACCATAAAAAATGATAGGCAGTGGAGGTAGTGACTATGTTAACTAGCTTAATGTAGTCCTTCCATAATGTATCTGTGCATCAAAACATCACATTATATCCCATAAATTTATATAATTAGATTTGTCAATCAAAAATTTTTAAAAACCAAAACCCCCAAACAAAAAACGTAATCTGAAGAAAGCACACCAATCTAGTTCTTATAGATGAAAATGTGACTTCATTTCTAACACTTCAAATTGCCTAATTATAGGGCTGGGAATTTAGCTCTGTGGTTAAAGCGCTTGCCTCCCAAGCACGAGGCCCCGAGTTCGATCCCCGGCACCAAAAACAAAAAATAAAAATTAAAAAAAAATTGCCTAATTATAAAAAAGCCATTGGAGAAATACATCTCTTTGTGCCTTTGAGAAAAAAATGTTTCTGTTGACTGTCACTGATGGTGGTTACTGCTTAATTGGTTCTTAGAGGACCTGCTCGGAGCTATACATACTTTGAAATTGAGTTCAGTGACTGTCAGAACAGAGGGAATGATCTCAAAGAGCTCAGTCAGATCATTATAATAAAATGACTTGTTCTAATAAGCTATGAAGGAGTCTGAAAGACACATATGATTTTTGTCACTAATGTTTAATATGAACTCTTCACTGGTGTTAACTGGAAACGCAGGTGAGTAGATTAAGAAATGAGTTGGCAAAAGTGGGGCAGGCTTGCTGGCTTAAAATAGGAATGAAAGCAGAGTTATTTGTAGCAAACAGAGATAGCTGTTAGGTAAATCCCAGCATCCCATGAGGGTAAGACCATACAGTAACCTAAAAATAGTACTTTATAGGCCAGTGACTTTTCAGGGTTATCCATTGTACTCAGGGATAAAGTGGTCATTGCCAGTGCGGATCTGCACTGTGGATAATGTGGATCTGCATCACATTTTACTTATATTTACTTCAAAATATATATGATTTATGTAGTTAATGTGTTTTGTAGCAGCATACTGAATTAAATTTGATGGTAAAAAGGCTGTAGAATTTCTTCAGACTAATTTAGAAACGGTATTTAAATTTTATTTAAATTTCATTTTGGTAAGTATAAATTCAGAGATATTACAAAGAAATATGCAGGAAGTCCCAAAATCCCTTCCCCCAGAGTTCCTCTTTGCCACAATGCCTACCTCATACACCAATGAAGTACCAACCCAAAACCAAGGAAAAAAATTTTTTTTCCAGTGCTGGAGATTGAACTCAAGGCCTTTGTACTGATCTGCAACCCTAGCCCTTTTTAAATTTTTTTTTTTAGTTTTGAGACAGGGTCTTGCTAAGTTGCTGATTGCCCAGATTGTGCTTGAACTTTGGATCTTCCTGCCTCAGCCTTCCAGAGTGCTAGGATTATAGGCATATGCCACCATGCCTGGCTCCCAATCAAGAAATTGACACTGGCACAATCCAAAGTTTTTTCTGCTTTCATCAGTTATGCATGCACCCGTGTGCATGTGTGTGTATGTGTGGCTACATGCAGTACTTACATACTGGTTCCATCCCCAGCATCCAGAAGAAGATGCTCCACAGTACCATCTTTTTCTCTTTATAGCCCACCAGAAACTTAGTTTGGGTATTGTTCTGAATCATGTGCCTATCTGGTTTGATTAGTGTTTTGGCTTCTGAGTTGGAAGCATTGAAAAATAATTTTTATTGAAATCCAGATAAATAGCAGCAACTGACATGTGATAAAGAAGCTAGATTTGGGAGCCCGAAGAATCTTCTAGAATGAATAAGCTTTGAGTGATGTTTCTCAGTCATAGTTACCAACAGGAATCACCTGTGG